>BMAV01021228.1:0-90547 GCA_019973955.1 Trichonephila inaurata madagascariensis | reverse complement strand
AAAAAATTTTCGAATATTTTAAAAAAAAAGTCCCACTATATTTTTGTATTTTTATGTAAGCAGAAATATTCTATATGTTAAAAATACCTTTTAAAAAAAAAAAGGGTACCTAAATTTAAGTTGAAAAGGGATCTCAAAAATTATGTCAACAAATGAAGAAAAAAAAAAATAATAAAAAATTTTTTTGTAGTTTTCCAAACGATCAAAATATTTTTTAAAAATAAAAAATTAAGCGGTTAAAAATTTTAAAAAATATTTCTCATAAGCAGTTTTAAATTTTTGGTTTTTATTTTTCCTCTTCCTGGTTTCAAAATTATTTTTTTTTGGGTTTTGATAAAGCAGAAAATAATTATATGTTTTATGAAAGATAATTTATTAAAACTGCATCCCTGTCTTCGATTTATTAACTCAAGAAATACGTGAGTAACAACTGTCATTGTAATAACTTCGTATTCTTATTTTAAGAGAATTTTTGCTGATCAGAATGCAAAAGTATTGATGGCACCTTCTATAGTTAAAGTAATATTGGATTTCGATATTCTTACAGCTGTTCATGTAGAATGACATATATTTTCTCCAATGTAATTGCGTATTATAATAGAATTCTTTCTAAGAAACAACAAAACTTTTAGCAAGCCATAAATTTCACACAATGAATAAAGATTTTTTTTGGGAAGTGTTTGATTCTTTGAAATTACAATTGTAATTGTTGAGATAACCTAAGTAGATCTTGTTGCTGATGAACACAGGAAATAATAAATCACAAAAATAGTAACAACTTGAACGTAACACATGTCAGGATAAATATGAGTAATTAATTAATTTGAAAATTTCAGAAAGTTCAAGTAGATTAAAAATAAAATTGTTTTAATATGTGTATTTTATTGAAAAAACCTTCAGTAGGGGGGGTTTTAAAATATAATTTTACTAATAACATTTAAAAGTGCATGGACTAAAAAAAAAAAAAAAAACCCTTAAAAAAGAAATTTTGTAAGGACTAATTACTTGATCCGAAATTATTAAGTTTTTCAAAGAAATAAATTCCTTTATAAAATGTATCTGAATTATATTAAATTTTAAAAATATAACACAAACACGAAAACATAAAATTCTTTACAAATTTATTCAGACGATGCTTACTAATGTCTTAGAAATTTCAATTTTAAATTTCGCATCAAACAAATTTTAATAATAACGAAAGAAAAAATATATATATATATATAATAAAATATTTTTAGATATATAATAATATTTTTAAATATAACTGAAAAATATTCGTGTTCAAGAAATTTCAGTAAGTTATTTATATATCACAAATATTACAGTCTACGTAAATTTGAAAGGGATAGATTTAAATTATTTTCAGAAAAAGAAATCGGGAAAAAAGTTTCTTTTAAAGCATAATAATGAATATAAAAAACCATCCCATTTTATAATAAATATGCAGAAAAATTGCTTATCTAAAATATTGAAAATTACATTGATGATAACTTACGATTAGTTAAAATGTATTTTTGTCAATTATTTTTTGTTTTTTTTTTTTTTGTTAAAAGTTTTTATTTTTTTTTTTACATATAATTTGTGTTAATTTTTTTATTTTTCAAAATTTATAACATTTTTAAAATTTAAATTATATTAAAAATATTATAAAATTTTATATAATATATATAGGCTAATTTCTACAAAAAAGAGATAAACCCAAACAATACATTCGAAAACACATGACGGGGAAAATCACACAATGAAGGACATATGGTAATCGAGATTAAAAGTTAAAAAATGGATATGAGTTTATAAACATTACTGACAGGACAGCTAAATATAAAATAATTTATATAAAATGGGGTTAACATTTTTGGCCCAAAACCAACCTTCCCTTTTAAAAACAACACTGAGCAAAACCAATGAAAATAATGATAGGAATATTAAATCCATTACAAGATGAGGTAATTTACCAAAAAATTCACTTAAAATGAAAACCCCCGATAAACAGTAAAAAATAAGTATTGCCAGATTCTTGACCCTAATGCAGATTTAAATCAAGGAAGGGGCGGAAATGTAGCACTTAAAAAATATAAAAAAGGAAATAAAAATTAATAAGAGTTAAATTATGCATAAAAAAATAACACTAGAGTATTGGACTTTGGTTCATTTCTGAACAATTATTCAGAAAATTTAAAACTTAAATTTTACAATACCTTTAAAAAATTTTAAAAAAAGGATTTTTTCCCACCTTCTTGAGGCTCATGTCAATGGGAAGCTAGCCACTAAATATCAAATCTGCTCACAAACTTAGTTTGAAGATATTTGAAGTTTTCTGTGCTTAGGTTGTGGTTTCGGTTTCATTTTAAATCATTTATGCTCTCTTAAATTGAAATAATTAAAAATATTTTCGTGCCCATTCAGCTTTTTAATTTTTTCATTACTAAAACCATTTCTGCTTGCTTATGTTTTGAGTTCTCATAACTACTTAATTAAGATTGATTTAAAAAAAAAAATTTATTTCAAAAAGATTGTTCATACAACTTAAAACCTTTTTTTATTTTTTTTTTACCTGTTAGGAAAAAGTCACTGCCAAACTTTCTCAGGTTTCTGTGAGAAACAATATTTCGAACAGATGGAATACTACTGAAAATGATATGTATATATATATATCTAAAAACCAGTCATTCAAAAATAGTGCAATAAGACTTCCAAATGAAATTATTCTGACTACAAATAATGCAAATAAAACTGAATATTTCTATGATGTGTCAAAATACATTATAAAAAACATATAGTTACTATTACAATATAGTGGATGACACTTTGCTGTTAATGGAAGTTTTTCAAATATTAATTCATTAACTAAAATTAATTATTAATAAGAGTTAAAGAGATATAATTCATCCGGTATTATTCCTCTACATGACAGCATCATTGGATAAAATAGTCTTTGTTAAATTTGTGATATAATTTTTATATATATATATATATATATATATATATATATATATATATATATATATATATATATATATATATATATATATAACTTAACCTGAATAATCATACAGCTAGTTAGAACACATCATTCCTCTTATACTGGTTTTAAGATAAATTCTTGGCTATTATATTCAAACTTTATTAAAAAATGTAACTACAAAGTTAATGAGGTTAAAAAGTTTTTAATGTTAATTTAAAAGGTGTTTTGAGAGAGAGACACTTAATATTGTGATTTTGTCAAATTTTACATACATATTAATGGTAATTATTTAATAAAAAAGTAACTAAAATAAAATTTTTCTTTGTTGACCTAAGTAGGAATTGAATTTAGTTTATATATATATATATATATATATATATACACTGGTGTGCAAAACACAACAATGTAAAATTTAGCAGATAGCCATGAAATTGCAAAAAAGAAGGTCGGGGAGATCAGTGGGGGATCAGAAGTCAGTAGAAACGTCATGCGATGCAAATATCGGGAAAAAAAAGTCAGAAGCGTGTGAGCGAGCAAAACAGTGATTCCCCCCTCCCAAACAGTAGAATAAAATGAAGGAGGGAAACGCAATTCACCATATTCTTGCAAGTGCCGTAGTCGTTCGTGAAATATGGCTAGAAAAATCACCTGGACGACTTCACACGGGAAGAATGATGGGAAAAGCGGGGGGGGGCGTACTGTCACCAGTGTGGCTGCAGAGCCAATCAACAAACTGTGTCGTTTCGCGCGCTTGGAAAGCGTTCCAAACCACGGGTACAGCTGTTAAAAGTTGGGGGGGCCGCCCGAAGACGACAACGCAGGGGATGACCGAAAATCATCCTGCAGGCGAAAAAAATCGACAGGTCAGCAAGCGCCATTGTTCAGAAACTCGCACAACAGGTCGACAAGTGGCGGTTTACGGGCCGACGCCTTCACAAAGGGGCCTGTTCCCCCCCGTCCCGAACGCTGCCTCCCGTTGAAAGATGGCCACTGAAGCCACCGTTTACAGTGGGCCGAGAGCCAAAAACTGGGCAACTGATCAATGGGTCGTGCTTTACGGATGAGAGTCGGTTCAGTACCAGGCGACCAACGGTTTTTGTTTGGGGGAGAGATCGGGACCCGGGTTTTTTCCCGTAAATCAAAGGGAAAAACACCATTACGGTGGTCCCGAAGTTTTGTCTGGGGGGCATTATGCTGAACGGGCGAACTGAGTCACATTTTTGACAGAGGTCGTAACCGGGGATCGCTATTGTGAGAGGTACCTTGCCCATTGCGTTTTTCCGAACTGCCACCTAACTTCATTTTTATGGATGAAAAGCACGGCCACACGACCTTTCTGTTGAGGAGCTGCTGGGAAAATGAAGATATCACTGAAAGGGTTGGCCAGTGCTCCCGATTTAAATCCCATCGAACATGTGTGGTATGTTTGGGGGGACGTATTGCCACACGCCACATCATCGGAAACCCAAAAACTCAAAAAGATGTTGATTGAGGAATGGGGCCCACCTCAAGAAATGTTGCACCAGCTGGTTCTGAGTATGGGAGACGGTGCGAAACAACCATTGTAGAAAGGGGGAGGACATATACCATATTAAGGAATATCTGCTTGTTATTCTTCCTGTTGATAGACAACGTGAGTCCCCAAACTATGCTTCAAAAAGCTTGTTTTGTTTGTTTCCCATAGTAGGGTTGTACTTTTTTCAGCGCCGATGCTTTTTTCTCCTTTTCGCAAATACCCCCCCCTTTTAGAATTTCATGTTCTCAGATGAATTTTTTGGGAAATTATTACAATAAACCCACCTGTTGTTTGTTTTAAAACCCGTGTATATATATATATATATATATATATATAAAATCCATAAAACATATACACAGAATATCGAAACTAAATTTAAATATTCAAGTTAGGAAATAATAGGCACAGTATATATATATATATATGTTTGTGTATGTATAACATAGTATGCTTAAACAGGAAATCCATTAAATTATTGGCCCCATACTTCTGCAAGATATTTATATAAATATTCGAATGAACAAAATTCAATATGATAGCTATTTTTATTATTGCAGAAAAAATTAGCAGCCACTCTTATTTATATATTTACTCAACTTTGGATTTTGTGAATGCATTGATACATTCCTTATAAGTACAGAATTATTTCGCCTTATGTAAGAAAAGTTTCCGCACATTTATTATGTATTAATTAAAGAACTAAAACATCAAAGAGTTTAAACACATTTAATTTCTGCTCTAAAAAACATAAACAAATTGTTGATTTTTATTTATACGCGTTTCGAGTCTTGGAAATGAAATTTTAAATACTAATGCCATTTGAAGATAATGCATGTATTCTAAGTCGCCAAGCGTGGTTAATACGTTCAAACAGAACATTAGTGTTAGGAAGTACACTTCAAAGAACAACGGGAATTCCTTTAGAATTGCTGTTGCCGATTTCCTAACTAAATAGTAGAAACAAAATGAATTACGATAACAATAGATGGCGTAGAACTATTTGCTTTGAGATCCTTTTCTTTTCGTAAGCCTTCTATTTAACAGTAAGTTAATACGAGATGGAAAAGTGAGAAGGTCTACATAAAGCTAAAAGAGAAATGAGAGAAAAGACATACTTAAAAGATCGGAAAATGTTTGAAGTTTCGATTTTGAGCTTAAAGAGTGAAAATAGATAGTAATCTTTTTAAGTCTTTTAGAAATTTGAAGCTGGCTTTTATACAAAATACACTGCAAGACAAGTTAAGATGGAGAAATAAATTTTGCTCAATACAAACATTCAAGGAGAAAAGTATTTTATCATCATTTCATGCCTTCAAAGGCAATAAAATTGAAAATAAATACGTATTCAAAGGGACAAAGTGTGTTTCATATTTGAATGAAAGAAATTGATTTAAAAAAAAATGAAAAATTCTCTGCAATGTAAGTATAATATACCATTTTTACTTAAAAATATAAACTCAACTTATTTAATGTCTATCATGGGATGCGCAGGTTTACTTTCTTATTTTATTTGCACTTTAGTTATAAAAACTGCAATAAAAATTTCTAAATAGTTAGTTTAATACCGAACCTTTGTTTAATAACGGGAAGAATATGATTTACAGATCAATTACATTCTGAATAATAGCAATGCCTTATGTATAGCTCTTGATTTATGTAATATAAATAAAACAGCAGCCTAATATTATATTATTAATTAAATAAAACCAATATAAAGGTAACATTTAAAATTCGAAAATGCAAATATGTATTGTGGACTTGGTAAATATGGGCAGTAAGGCAATATGGGCACATAAACAAACCCGTGTTACTTGTAATGGTTTTCAGTTGGTGCATTCGTACAGCAGGGTTTGCAATGCTCAAGCGCCATGGCTACTGTTTGATTTGTTTGTATTGTTCTACGGTTCAAAGCAAAGTGTGAACAGGCTATTTCTAATGTAGGTGCAACTACCTGATACTTCAAATTGGGATCGACATTAGATTTTTGTTATCTTACCTAAGATTTAACGCTTAAAATTCATTCATTTTACAAGAAATTTATAAATGGTTGTAATCTTATGTGAGTGCAGTATCCGCTGGCTGGAGTGGATGGGGTTTTTTCCCCCCTTGGGCGCAGTAAGATTTTTTGAATAATGCCACTAGAAAAATACGCAGAAAAAAAGGGGAAATCGAACAGAAAAAAAAATTTTTTAAAAAAACCCCTACCTAAACCATTATCGCCTTATATTGTGTGTGAGTCCATCTTCCTCCCATAAACATTTTCCTTAAATTAAGTTAGGCTTAAAATACAGCAGCATATGTCTCAGCTACTTGCAATACTTTAATTAACTCTCTATTTCGGTAAGAACAGTTTAAAATGTTGAAAAAGGCCCCAATATATTAAATTTGAATATTTTCGTTTGTAGGGTGGACAATTTTTGTTACAAATGCTAACGATGCAAAAAAAAAAAAAATGAATTTGATTGTTTATGTATTTTTTGTGTATGTGTTATTTTATTTTTTTCATTGTTTGTGTATCTTTAGTGTGTGTGCTATCCTAATTTTTTCATTGTCTATGTATTATTTGTACGGATATATTTTTTTAAAAAAATCCCTTAATTTTAAATGAGTGTCTGAAACATTTGATGATAAAAAAGTTTCTACTTAATACTTTTCAAAACCTCCTTTTGTAAGCAGTTCCAAATATGCATTCTATAAACTAATAAACACATTTTACTCGTTCGGCAGTAATGTATAGCGATTTTAACTCGCAATTTCAAGATAACAGCAAAAATAACTTAAAAATTGAAAGTGCAGTGTGTTTTGTGAGAAAAACTAGGAAAAATCTGCGAAGTTTTGATGCCAGCGTGTAAAATTGATCTGATGCGACATATATTTCCACACCACTAAGTCTTGTTGACTAATTAATCATCCTAGAAACGTGTGTTTATTGTCATATCTATCAATGTCAAAATTTATGTCACTATAAGTTAATATCTAGGAAATTTGACTACTTGAAAATTTACTAAACTATACCAAGTGCCCAAAACTGAAGATTCATTAAACTGATAGCCATCATGTACTCACAAAACTAAATTATAGCATTTTAATAGAACATTTATTTGCTTTTATCTGTAAAGAAATTAATTAAGGTATCCAACTACCCTAAACACTTGATTTTTTTTTTAAAATCGGGAAAAATTTTTATAATTTTATTATATAGGCCGTCTTATTCGCTTTATAAAAATACCAAGTTTTTTATTTTCCATTCGCTAGCAGAAAAATTAGAAACGTTTTAGTAAAAGCAGATGCCATAATTTTACATAAGATGTCAGACATTAAAATGCGTTTTACTCGAAATGCGATTTTTTTCGAAAAACTTAAGCGGGGATTGCGAATGCTCAAAAAAGATTTTTAAATAATTTTCTGAAATTTTTTATGTATGTTCTATATAACAATAGAAGTGTTTTAACCTTCAGATTTATCAACCACAGTTTTATTACGAAATTTACAGTTCTTTATGTGAATATAATCATTGTTTTTTCACTGTTATATATACAGTGAATTTGAATGAGAGTATAGTTACTGTTATGCGAATATAATCACAATTTCAAATAATAACTACGATAAATCGCTCTAGTTTTTGTAAAATTTAAAATATCTCTTATTCTAAGGTCATTTCAAAAAGGAATAGCAAAGTAATACATCAAAATTGAAAAATTGAAAAGTTGTTCATTTACTATTTGGACAGAGCGGGTTCCATTTATATAATTTTTTTGTCACTTTTTACCCATTTTTTCCCATTTTAGTAGAAATAATTTATGTTTCAATCCTTAATTTGAACCTTTTTTTTCTTGAAATGTACTAAATAAATCAAAAACCGCAAAAAAATCTCCATATATCCATCCAAAAAAAAGTATTACCCTTCAATACAGTTAAGTTAAAATTTTAATGTGAACCTAGTACTTGCACCACTCTACTTTCATATCACAAAATCAGGAGTATAATTTTCGAGTTTCAATTTGACACGACTCTGAGCATTCAGTTGTTATCAATTTCTTTGTGGACTCGAAATATTTTTCACATGATGAAAGATTTTTTACTTAGGTATGTAGAACCAAAAATGAAAAACAGAGAGTACATGCAATTTGCTCTCTTCAAACAATTAAATCTCTCTAGCAAATACATTCAATTATATACAAAATAGCTGTACATTTATCTTTGGAGTTATCCTTCAGATTTTTTTGTAATTCCGTACATGCCCATAATTCTGAAGGGGTTTCTCAAATAAGGTCCATTGCAAATTTTTTAACTTCCATCTACTCAAAAATTGGCAAATTTGTAGAGTAGTGTGGAGTCCATCGAGAATTGGGCTGCGTGACACATGTGGCACGCGTGCAAAAGGTTGCCGACCCCTGTTCTATAGTGATTTGTCAACACCATGCTTTTTACTATCAACCCTCAGAAATTTGCGGTCGAATTCCGGAACGGAATTTAAATCAGTCACGCCTGTACAGCGACGTGTTCGAAAAGAGAATGGAATGTTAATTCTCCGACATCAAAATATATCCACCATTTGGACAGAATTTTAAAAGAGACCAGAATTCCGTTAACCAAAGTATGCACTGCACCTTTTACTGTGGCGTCCATATCTGTATTAAAGAAGTCAGTGCAAAAAGTTTAGTCTGCGATTGCCGAATAATGTGTGCACGTGCGGCCGATAGGACAGAGACCCTAAAAAATCTCGGAAAGGATTCCAATTCATGAATGAACAATTTATTACATTCGAATGGGTAGTTCCGTAATGATATCCCATTACTTTTGGAAACTTTAAGCCCTGACAACCTATATATATATTTACTGTACAACCTGGCGTATAACGCGCACTCATACTTTCATGCTGCATTTTTTTTTAATTTTTTGTATATTCGCCACATATCGCACACCCGTTTTATAACAAAGAAACATGAAAGGTGCATGTGCATTACTCCTCTGTTTTGAAGTTTTTATTTGATGCATTACCCAAAGTTTCAGTAAAATTAGTATACTTCTTGAACTACAGCCCTTTAAGTTCATAAGGAATGCCGTTTTGTTTAAATAAACATTATTTTTAGATAGATGTAGAAGTTTAATTTATTTAAGGTCTTCTCTCTTTTTCATTTTTAAAGCTCTCATTTTTATACCCGACGTTTTAAGGTCAACCTTAAATTTGTACATTATTTTTTGTGTTAAAGGTGCGCATTATACGTCGGATTTTACGGTATATAAATGGATAATTACATATAAATTCACATATGAATGAAAGTAAAAGTATATTTTTAGGATCAGATTTGAAACATAATATTATTAAACCATAAAACAATAAATTTACATGCTATTTTCCTAAAAGCATCTCACGTTAAGTAGTTTCAAAAACCATTCAGTCTGCAAAAAAGCAACAATTTACAACATATACATAAAGGAATAACAATACATCTTAAAAACTGAGCTTTTAAATCTTTTTTATAAGATGAATATCTGTGAGATGCTAAACTACTAAAATCTACTTATATGTATATCTAGGATTGAAAGTACAAAGCATTAAACTTATATTTGTTTTATAAAAAATTCCCTATATTTTATTAGTGCAAATGACAGCTATAATTTATTTCTTGCTTTCTTTTTCTGTTGAATGTATATATAATCTTGGCCATTTTTTTGTGTGATACGAAAATTTTCATAATTCTTTTTACTTTTTATTTATAAATTTTTGTTTAACCCCTTTATGTACCACCGGTATATATATGTCTTGTTGAGCCAGTGCTTTAAATGCACCGGTTGTTTATGTTCGTCTTGCCAGAATGCGATCATTTTCGACTCAATGCTATCACTAAAACTATTCCGAAGACTTTAGAATGCAACAAAATGACCTTCACAGTGTTTACAAAGTATTTACTTATTTAAAAGAAAAATTTACTTATTTATGCCTTTTCTTTTACCCAAATAAACTTCCTTCGTGAGCCTGAAGGTAAAATGGTGGCCCTGGGGAGCGAATCGCGTAACTTGTAATTGGTAGGTTAGGGGTTAACTTTTTTACTTCTTTGTGTATCTGTATAGTAGCTAAAATGAACTTAATTAAAACTAATATAAATTAATGCAATGACAAGCTAATATTTTGGATTAATGTCTGATTCAAATTCAAAAGTTTTGGATTTATATTTTCCCTATCCTTATTTGGGATGATTAATATGTATGAGTTATTTATCTTTAAGAAATCAAATGATATAATTTCTAATTAAAATATCTAAATGCGACAGAAATTATTTTTTCTCTGGAAGTACTTAAAAGTATATCAAAATATAAAATAAAACTCGCATGTGAAAATTGCCTCAGTTCACCGGATATTAAGGATTACTCCGTCAGCTACTTTGATGACAAGCCAGGAAATTAAATTCTCGCTTTTACGTTTATTCGTTTAAAGATTTAATGATGTTTTTCCCTTTTTCAAACTATTGCTGTAAAATGAATGTACTCTAGCAGCGAAAAAATAAATTTTTTTTCTTATGACGAAAAAAGGTTTCCCCAAAAGGAATTCTTAAAAAATCATTTTCGAAACAGTATTAATGATTTTCTTTTTTTTCCTTCTTTTACCCCTTTTCCCAAATTTAAATGCAAATGTTTTTAATTTTTCATTGGAACCATTTCATTGCATCTACAGTCCAAAACACTTAATAGGGATTTTTCCATCAATATTATTCTGATTGAATAAGAATTTATGATTATTGTTAAGAATTTGAAATATATCTCAGCAAAATTTAAAAGAAATATTTTTAAAAAATTGAGAAATGAGAGACAACTATTAAAAATAAATGTCAGGTAATAGCATTTTATTTGTAAATTAAAATAAGGATGTATATATATAATTATGATTCAAAAGCATCATATTTCTACATTGAAAGCTAAATTATATTTTTAAGAAAACTAAAACATTTAAAAGAATAATGCATAACCCATTCTTATAATTCAACGATGAGAAAAGCCACAAACATCTTTTATGAAATTTTAACTTAACAAGACACTTTCTTTATTCCAGAATGGATTCCAAGAACGCCATGTTTTACAGCTTACTGGTAAAAGGAGGAATTTTAGCATTCATTTTTTTCCTGCTTATTAAAATAAGTAGTTCTTTTTTATCGATATCCAATAAGCCCTTATTTTTGAGCTACAATTGATGCTACTTTTAATCAAAAGAGTTCAGGCAAGTATAAAACAAAAATCAATGCATATTCAATAATGGAAATGTCCAATATGGTTGCTGCATTTCCTTCTGACCAAAACTGAAGAAAGAGAACAACGTCTCACAAGCGATTGGCTGTAAGTTTATAAAATAAAACTGTACGTGTTTTAAAAAAAAATATCCTTATGTGGTTGAGTAGTGATAATGCATATTGTTTATTTATTGAACAATTTGAATGACTGATTTTATTCAATGTAGTTGGCTTCTTAAATCTTTTTGGATACTTAAATTTCATTAGGAATGTTGTTTTTAAGATTTTTAATACTGTATTTTATGTTCCAACGAGATTGTTGTTCAATGTATTTTAACAAAGGAATAAAATTTGATGAAATATTTAATATATCATATAATAAAATGTTTTAGTATGAATGTAATAATATTTATATTTGTGTTAATTATTTCAATAAAAAAAAACTGTTAGAAATTCTACATAATTCAATTTTTATTCATATATTTTCTACAAAAATACAAACAAACAATAGATTGGGAACTTGCACCTTATCAAATACAATTTATTTATTAGTGTGAGAAGGCTAATAAATTTATTATTCTTCATCACTAAAATATAGATAAATGAGCAATTTATTGTTATAATTTTTTAATCTTTTACGGAGCTAGAACTTAATGCAGTAATTTGTGCTTATTTTAAGAAATTTTAATTTTTTTCAAAATTATGTGCAGTATTAAGATTTTAAAATGCTGAGAATTTTCAGCTAAAAGTTGTCTTAAAATTAACAAGAAAATAAGTTTTTTTTTTTTAAATTCTTATACATGGTCCATTTAAATACAATCCAGGCTTCAATTTTCCCACGAAAAATAGAGACTCTAATTAGGGGTGTCAAACACGCAGGCTGCATGTGGCCCGCCAGTACGAAAGTTGCGGCCAATCGACTAATTTACAAATTTTTAAATATCATATATATATTTCGAAAACTATTCAATATTCATAGGTTTTTATATATATAAATATATAAGCCTACAATATATTCACCTTTTACCAGTTCTTGTTTTAAAGGAAATTCTTTTTGATATTAGAAATGGCATTTAGATTAAAAATAGTTTTTTATACATTTTATTAAGGGGTCTCCGGGGTGTTAAATTTTTCTAGAGGCCTGAAAATATAAACAATTTTCAAACAGGTATAATTCTTTTAAATTTAAATTAAATGATTCGAATCTTTTACACATTATTTATAAAAGAATGGGGCTTCAGAAAAGTATAAAATGTTTAAAATATAATCATAATTTAAAAAATCATAAGCAAATGAAAATTCTATGAAAAAAATTAAGTATTGTTTGTGTTGCACACGCTATTTTCTAAAATAGTAGCCTCTGATGTATAAAAAATTGTAGTTTTTTTAAATATTTTTAAAAAGTGTATTTTTTATTTATTAAAATATGTAAGTTATTATTCTATTTATATAAAAATAGCTACAGTGTAATGAGAATACATTTAACTTTATTATTCAACTTATAGCTAGTAATTAAAGCTACTATTTTAGAAAATAGCGTGCGCAACGCAAAAAATACTTAATATTTATCATAGAATTTTCATATGCTTATGATTTTTAAAATTATGATTATATTTTAAACATTTTATGCTTCCCTGAAGCCCCAATCTCTTATAAATAATCTGTAAAAGATTCGAATCATTTAATTTAAATTTAAAAGAATTATACCTGTTTGAAAATTGTTTATATTTTCAGACCTCTAGAAAAATTTAACACCCCTGAGACCCCTAACGTTTGCATTTGATTTTATTAAAATAAACTACTTTTTTTTTATTAATTTCTGAAATGCATTATGCAAATTATTTTTTATAAGTGGTACACGATTCTTCGTCTGTGCGACTTTTTTATTTCTCTTCCTCCTTTTCTGTTTGGAGTGTCCAATCAGCAAGAGGCAATAAGAGATGATTTTTAAAGTTTAAAAAACTATTCAGGATATTCATATAAAGGACAGTGTATACTTAATCGTTTCCAAATGGAAAAAAAATCGAATTTAAACCATGATTAAAGAAAGATCAATTCAAAAGGAACACCGTAATTTTCAAAAAAATGGCAACTGTAATATATTTAGTGTTCAAAATGAGATTCAAATATGCCAGATAACTAAAAAAATATTTTAATTGCTAAGGAATATATTCTTAAAAGTCACTATGACACAAATCATGAAGTAAATATGAGCAACATCTAGTAAAACTTTGTAAAGATAAATTGTCCGAAATGTGTGTGCGTGAGTTCAGATATTCAAAAACGATAAAGCACACTCATTAAATTTGTTGAAGACTATACAGCTGCTGTAAAAGTTATATAATATTACATTTAATCTAGCAAGCCGATCGAAATCATTTACTTAAAGAGAAATGTATTAGTTAATGTTTATCTAAAACAGTGAAAGTATTATGTCTAGCACAAACAAAGTAAATCAAAAATGTATGCTCAAGTGGAAATATTATTGTTAGCAGAGTTGATGAAATAGCTGATACTTTGAGAAGAAATCAGCATAACTCAATGATATCAACATTTCAAGCATACTTCATTGCAATATTGATGAAAGTTGAGATATTCGAAATTTGGCTCAGCTAGTTGCTTTTTTTCATGGATGCGAAGTTGATATAAAAATAAGTGAAGAACTTTTGGAAATCATTCACATTCAAAATACAACACCTGGGGCTGATATTTTTAATGCACTTATAGATGTCTTGAAGAAATATAGGTTACCACATTGTAAAAGTTGATTTGCCTTGTTTGATTGTGCGCCTACCATGATTGATATTATTAAGGTATCCGACTACGTTCGGAACCGTGATTTTGCAAAAAAAAAGCGTGTAAATGGATAATATTTATGATATTTAGTGTCACTTAGATTAGAAAATGTATATAAAATTGGGTTAAGAATAGTATTACAATAAAAAATTCTTTAAGTACAATATTTTGACAAAAAATTAACATAGAATGACCCATTTTCAAAATATTCTCCTTTTGTGAAAAATGCTTCTGGTATAATAATATTTTGCCTGTATTCAGTTCAGACCTCTGTACAGAGGCTCAACTAGAATTTTTGAAATGCATAACTTAGAAGTCGGTTTATCCATGTCTTACGACAATAGAGGGGAGAAATTTTAAGAAAACACGCCGATAATTATTTCAAATGGTTGTAACTCTGAAAATAATGAGAATTTTTCTAAACCCGTAGTTGAGCCTCTGTACAGAGGTTTGAGCTATATACAGACAAAATATTAATACAATAGAAGCATTTTGTACAAAAGGAGAACATTTTGAAAAAAGGTATTCTAAGTTAATTTTGCCAAATATTTTATTTAAATAAATTTTTTGCCATAATGTCCTTAAATCAATTTTATACATGTATTCTATTCTAAGTGACACTAAATTTCATGAAAATTATACATTTATGCGCTTTTTTAAAATCATGGTTCCGGACGTAGTCTGATACCTTAAAGAATTTGTCGCCAGATTAAAATAAACATGCAAACAGCATGACAATAATAACATCGAGCATTTTCATTGTATTATACCAGCAGGTACTGTGCTCCAAAGTCTTAATATTACATGTTTTAAAAATTGTCACCAAAATTGTAAATTATAGTAGACTATTGTAATAACATAGATTTAATCATCGTAAATTAGGTTCATTTCTTAAAGATATATAGAGAATGAATTAAACGATCTCTACCATATCATATTCATATTCAATGGATTACAAATTATAAAAAGGTTTAAAATGATTAGTGGCTAGAAGTGGTTTAAAGAACTTCCAAATTTGCTGTATTTCATACTTTAACGATCAAGTAATCGTTATTCTATAGAATAACTAGTTAAATAGTAGAATTCAATAATTTTATTTACTTTGAACTGTCCAGTTATTTCATGACATACCTAGTTATTTTATGAAATAATGCATTCCACACTAACGGTAATATATATACTAAATAGCTATGATTCTAAATAAGTATTAATAGAAGTATAACCAAACAGTGTAAGTAAGAAATAAGTATGTATTTATAGAGGAGATTTTTGTAAGTAAACAAAATAAATTAAAGTGCAAACTAGTCGGACACATTTACTAGTACAACACACAAATTCAGGAATATTCAGGAATAATCTCGTTTACATTCGTAACTGTTAGTGGCTTTTAATGGCTGTTACATGGTCACGGTCCCTAGTGTTCATGGTCACAAGCTCTTTTGGGAATTGGTTCCAGTTCTGTTTCCGAAGATCCACCTTTAAAAGGGCTGATTAACGTTAACTCAGTTGAATCTCGATCCCTTTGGTGTGGCAGTTAGGAAACGGTGTGCTTTCACAGGTAACGCGTCCTCTTCATCTGATTGAAGAAAAATTGGGACCACGCCCCCACACACGCACGCACGACTACACACACACACATACACACACACACATATATATATATATATATATATATATTCGATAATAATTCAAACAATTTTAAGACAGATACTTCCTTACTTTAAAATGCCCCTTTTTAAAAAAATTTAAAATGTAAAATAAAAGATAGGAAATAGTAATAAGGAAAACAAACAATTTATTTAAAATAAATTATTGAGCACAATTTGGGTAAATTCTCCGATGTAATTATCCTTTTGAATTTAAATAACTTAACAAGCAAGGGAAGTGGGAAATTAAATTGTGCAAAACTTAACAAGAGGTGGGTTTTTTGCCATAACTTCACGAAAAATCATCGAGAGACATGAAATTTGAAATGGGAAGGGGTATTTTGTACGTAAAAGGATGAAAAGCATGGCGCAAAAAAAAGGAATAAGGCATCGGTATGGAATCAAACAAAACAAGATTTATTGAACGCATTATCGTCCCCTCATGATTGTCTATCCAACAGGAAGAACAAAAGCAGATTTTCCCTTTATGGTATATGCCCTCCCTTACAAAAAGGGTTGTTTTACCGTCTCCGCATACCAGAACCAGTGGTGCAACATTTTTGGGTAAGTGCCCTTTCCCTCAATAAACCGTTTGGTTGTTGGTTGTACTCCAGATGATGGAGCGTGGAAATTCCCCCAAAGCATCCCCACATGTTCGATGGGTTTTTAAATCTGGGGAGCACGCTGGCCAATCCATTCGAGTGATATTTTCACTTTCCAGCAGCCCTCAACAGAAAGGGGTGCGATGTGGCGGGCATTGTCATCCATAAAGATGAAGTCTGGGCCAATGGCACCTCGGAAAAGACCACATGGGGAAGAAGTACCTCCTTAAAACGATCCCCGGGTTTCAGAATCTCTGTCGAAAATGGGGAAACTCAGTTCCCCCGTTCAGTATAATGCCCCCAAAAAAGAACTCCAGGACCACCTAACGATGTTTTCCTTTATTTGGGGTCCGGGTCCCGATTTTTCTCCAAATCAAAACGCGGAGAATCGTTTTTGGTACTGAACCGATCATTCGTAAAAAGAACATGACCATGATCAGTTGTCCCGTTTTTTTCTCTCTGTCCCACTGTAAACGATGGCTTCGGTGGCCATCTTTTTAACGGGGGGAGCGTTCAGGACGGGGGTGAACAGCCCCTTTTGGGAAAGGGGTCGGCCCCAAAACCGCTAATTGTCGACCTGTTGCTGCAGGTTTCTGAGCAATGGTGCTTGCTGAGTTTTCGAACTTTTTTGGGATGATATATCGGTCATCCCCGCGTTTGTCCCGGGGGGCCACACCAACCTTTTTAAAGCTGTACCGTGGTTTAACGCTTTCCCAAAAACGCGAAAAAACTTTTTTTGATTCCGAACTCTGCAGCTACACGGTGACAGTACGCCCCCCCTCCAGCTTTCCGACATTCTTCCCTGGAAGTCTCCAGATGATTTCTTTAGCCATATTTCACGAACTGACTACGGCACTTGCAAAAAAAAGGTGAATTGCGTCTCCGTCCTTCATTTCATTCTACTTTGAGCAGCGCGCCCCGACACCCGCGTTTTGCGTACGCTCAATCGCCCTGCGTTTTTTTCCCTGATATTTGCATACGCATGACGTTTCTACTGACTTACGTGTTCCCTCTACTGATCCCCAGCCCCCTTTTCTGCAATTTCATGGCTATCTGCTAAATTTTTTACATGGTTGCAATTTTTTGACACCATGTATATTAATTAAAGGGCAATTTAAAAAAACATTAATTATTTACTTGCGATAAATCTTGAATAAAAAACAACAGTTTTATCAGGGTAAATTGTGGATTAATTTTATTACTAGACATATTCTTATACTGTTGTTGGAATTTAACTAGCTTTGAGATTTAGTTTCATATACATTGCATTTTTATACGTACATTATTTTTTTTTCTGTGCATTCGTTTATTTTGATTTTAATTCTTTAAAATTTAATCAATTTATAAACTATATATACTTTTAAATACTATTTAACTTCAGGAATACTAATGTTAATCAAATACAATTTCGAGGCAATTAGAGAGAGAGAAGATTCTAATTAATGATTAATAGTAACTAATTAATAATTCTATATATATGATTATTTTTGGAAGCATTCAAAATTATACTGCTATTGCATGTAATGCAAGGCCCTGTAATTTAGGATTTTAATCACCCATTTATCTAGCAGCATACGCGAGATGCTGCCCACGATAGTAAATAACATTGCATTTATTCCCATTATCAGATAAACTACAACATACCACAGCATTTACGAGCAAATTACTATTAATTTTCCTTAAATGTCGTAATGTAATTTAAGCTATGTAATATTTGCATTGTCTTGTACGATCATCAAATATTATTCGTAATAACATATAATTTAGAGTAGTTTACAAATATGATAGATATCTACAATTTGTCGAGAAAAAATACACCAAATACGGAATATGTCATTTTATTGCATATTCGTTACAAAAATTACCAGGGTTCAATATGTTTATTTGTTTAACAATTACAATGTTGAGTTTTTTTTTTTTTGCTTAGATCTTCCCCACCGAGTTTAGTATAGCTGTTGTTATTTAACCAAATTAAATAATTAAAATAATAAATCATAAGTAATAATATATACTACTAATTGGTTAAGCAATCTAATTACTACTAAATAAATAAAATATTTTTTTTTAAGAATGTATATATATTATTTACATAATATACATATTATTTTGTTTAGAAATTTCTTAAAGTATGATATATTTTAAAACCAGGTATGTGTATAAACCCACCTTAAATCGATGCTTTTTCACACCTGAAAATGTACTAATTCTCGTGAAATGTAATATTTGAATCCTTATCATACAGTCTAATGCCAGCATCTATTAGTAAAAGAAACAGCTATTTTAGAAAGCGATACGCGCGTCTGTAATTTGTGAAACAGTTTAGAATCCAAATGGACTCATGTAGCGCATCTACAACGCTGATAGATAGATTGGGATAAACGCACCCAATGAGCTCGTAACGGCCAGAAGGTTAAACTTTCGTAGACAGGTAAAATATTGAGAGAAAGAGAACTAATTTATCTCTAATATTAAAAAATAATTTATGTGGAATGGAAAAAACAGTGAAGTGAAGGAGATGATAAGGAAGTTGTGCACTGTACACCTAATAGACTCAAAGAGACTCCAATTGACTAATTAGAAAGATGGGACTAACCGTTGCTAAACTGTTAAGTGATACCTATTTTTTTCGTATTTTCTTTCCATTCCATAATGCCTGCAAATAAATGTAAATGTATTCCAGCTAATATTACAGTTTCCACTATTACAGATGTAAAAAGAAAAAAAAAAGATGTAAACGTAGAGAGGGGTTTTATTTCAAGTTATATCTTTAATTGATTTTTTTTTCAATAAGGTTGTGTTAAACTAATTTATTTCCTGAAAAAAGCAAGTTATTTAAATAAATGTTCACACACACATTCCCATATTAAAAAAAATATTAAATACCCCATCCTTATAAAAACATCCAGAGTATATAAGAGTAATTGTTAAATGTAAATGAATAATAATAAATTAAATTTAAGAATACATAATTATAAAAAAAAAAAACTAAACATTTCTAGAAATTCATTTTATATAATAAATTAACCAAAATAAAATCCTTTCGAGAGACATTATTAGATCATAAATATATACTTCTATTTTCACACTACTTTTTAACATTTAAAATAATTTAGTGCATATTACTATTATTTGTATGCATTTAGATCGTGTTTCCAAACCCCCCTGGGTGCGAAAACCCCCTTAAAGAGGGGCGAGCATATCGAAAATAAAAGGTTTAAAAAAATTAATTTACTGGAATGAAAAAAAAACTTTCTGATATAATAAAAAAAACAGATTTACATTGATATGTTTTTATATATCACGGTGAAAAAAAGGGCATCAAAAATAAAAAAATTCTTCTTTTAACGCTCATTAGCTACTTTACCTATAACTAAAAAAAAAAATATTTTGTTTGTTTTTTGAATCCTACGATGAGAATTTTTTATTACGTTTTTTTAACTTAAAAAAAATTACTTTTGCTGGCTTTCGAACTTACTGGTAGGTTTCCTTTTATCCCTTTCTTTTTTGGAAATTGTAAATTTTATAATTCTGTTGCGCTTTTTTTACAATTTTAAGACTTTTTGATACATGGATACATAGGATTTTGAAGGATTAATTGGCCAAGATTTTTTTTTTAGGTATACGGGAAAAATATAATACAAAAAACGTTAATTCTGGGAAAACTGTTTATTTTTTCCAATGCCTTTAAAAACCCCTTTAAAATGACAGTCTTAATGGGAGCTAAAATGAATTGATAAATATTCCTTTTTTTGGGGGGGAAACGTTTTTTAAATCTTTAAAGGGACTTGTTTAGACGAGTTCCCGGGACGACCACTATTATTCAAAAATATTTTCTTGAACATGCTGCATTTTCCCCATGAAAATTAGTGGTTTTAATTGGATGTTTTACAACTGATTATGGTTTATAAAAAGTAAATGAGCAGAATTTAAAAAAAAAGGGCATCGGATCTCTGAAAGGAAAGTGAAGCTGACCCAAGGGAAACACTTTTTTGAAATAATGCAATTTAAACATGTTGGGAAAGTAAATTTGAGAAAAAAAAAACATGAAACGAAAGGAAAAATTTTTAATAACTACAAAAAACTTTATCAAAAAAATATGAAGCCATAACGCCCACAAAATGCACTTCACCCCCCAAAAAACAAAAAAAGAAAAAGTTTCCGGATATTTTGTTTGGGGTTTTTCCAAAAAAAGTGAACAAAAAATGTGACAGTTTTTCTTCAATTTTCCCAAAAAGTTACAAAAGTGTCTGTGATTTTTTGGGCCTTTTTTGGTCACCCAACCGGAACAATTTAGTTCAGTTTTTATTGGAATTTTTCAAATTATGAAAGACAAATAGAAAAAATCCTTTTAAATAGGCAAAATATATTTTCTCTTAGTTAAATTATTCACTGAAATTTTGATTTTTATCTTGTATATTGAAAAAAAATTATAAAAAAGAATTGGGGGGCATCACTCCCCCGCGACCCATTAACGTTAGTATCAAGTGCACACCTTTATCCCGGGCTTTTAAAATATTAAAAAAAAACACAATTGTTATTCATTAAATTTTATATTCTTTTTTTATTATTTAAAATTCTTTCTAAATGCTAATTCTTTTTAGGCTTTAAAATTACAGTTCATTCAAAAAACCCTTTAAAAATATGGTATTCATTTCAAAAAAAATCATTTTTTTAAATTTTTTTATGCATTGTCATGCACTTGGTTTTTCCCCTCCCTTACAATTAAGTTATTATATAAAAAATAATATTTTTTTACTTTTTTAAAAAAAATAAACTCGTGTTAAGAGTGGGTACTTCAGCCAATAAGAACAACTTTAATAATTATCAGTGACTTATGGGTTTTCTTGCAGGAAAAATTTTTTTAAAAGGAAGGCTAAAATTAGAAATTGCCCAAGTTATTTTTGTTTTTTTAGCTCAGATCAATATTTTGTCTTCAAAGACCCATCGCAGAAAACCCGGGGATTCCAAAGGTATGCTGTTAAAATGGAATATTTTACGAAATCTTTTTTTTCAGTGAAAAAATTCAGCACCCACCTCTATCCAGAATTAAAAAGAGTGATTTATTAAAAAATTCCCCTTTTAATTTGTCACGGGATGTAAATCTATGAAGATCTCTTTTCGGCAGTTCAGAGCCCTTCTGGTTTTTTGAAATGGATCCTAACCCAATCGTAACTTCATCAATTTGCCCTCGTCTGTGTACTTGTTGATGCTTTTTATCGTCAATCTCGCTGTGATTTAAAAGTATATCTATGATTTTGTTTTAAACCACTGCCAAATAAATACCCTGTTTTAAATTTAAAGCGGAATTTTGAAATGTACATTCAAGAGAATTGGAGCTAATCGATTCGGCCAAGACTGACTAGAATTGTACGAAGTACAGCATTTTTTTCATGTTTTGTGCAGAAATCTGTTAGGTTGCCTAGACTCACATGTACGTTCCGAGGATGCCAGATGTAATGGATATAAAAAAAGAGAAACATAATTATGCTATTTTTAATGACTTTTTCCCTTTAGAAATGGATCTTAAAGGGAAATAAATCTTTAATTAAATATTATTTCTCAATCGGGTTTCCCAATTTACAAATTAGAGAGAGAAAAAAAAAATAATTAACATATTACTTAAAAACCCATATATATATATATATAAATTTACTTAAAATATTTATTACTTAAGAGTAACATATAAAAAAAAGTTTAATTTATCTTATTAATACTGAATTAAGAACAAGTTGAATAAGCAAGGACTTCCAGGGGTTTTGTTTTGGGAGAGAAAAATTTTTTAGAAATTGCCCCTCTGAATTTTTTTTTTCTATTTTTTAAGCGGGATATCTATATTTTGTCTTTTTAACAGCCACCGCATTTTGCAATATGTTCAAATTTTAAAAAAATCAGAAAAAGGGAAAAAATAACATAATAATTATCCTACTACTTAATTTTTTTTTTTTTAAAAAGTAACATAAAAAAATTTAATACTTATGTTATTAATTTTGTACGGTTTAAAATTTAAAAGATCGTGTATTGAGTTTTAGCGTAAAAGGGATTATTATTGCATTCAGTAATTTTTTAATGTAAAAAAGGGGGAAAAAAATTGGATTGAAAAGGGGGCGCCAGTATTGAAAGTTTGAGAAACACTGATTTAGATATTTTGTGCGTGCATGCTAGTATTCTGTCTAGTTAAATATTTCTTTTTCTGCTTTGCATTTTTTAAATTTTTACTGTTTGGTTTTTATTTCCTCTCTTTTCTTTTGTGTGTAAATATATATTCTGTATATATATATATATATATATAATTTTAGGCTTATTCTCTAAAACAAGAAAATAACATCCAACAATCACATTCAAAAAAAATAGAAGTAGGAAAATCACACAAATTTGAAGGACATATGAGTGCCCGAGTTTAAAAAAATTATAAAATGGATGCTGCAGGTTATAAACATTACTTTTTTGGACAGCTAATATATAAAAATATTTTTATATAAAAGGGGGTTTGAACATTTTTTTGGGCCAGGAATTTTCCCCCTTTTTATGTAAATAACACTGAGCAAAACCAATAGAAAATAAGGGATAGAATATCTAAATTTATTACAAGATAGAGGTAATTACCAAAAAATTGCACTAACAAAGGAAAGCCCGTGCAAATCTGAGTGCAATAAATAAGTTTTGCCAGATTCGGGACCCAAGCAGATTTAAATCATGTGAAGGGCTGAAATGTAGCATTAAGAAAGTATAAAAGAATCGAAATAAAAATTAATAAGAGTTACAAATTATAGCATAACTTTTAATAAAATAGAGTAAATATGAATAAAAAAAAAAAGTTTTTATTAAAATCATGGAGATAAATATAATAAGAAATTTTTAAATTTTTTTATAGTAATAAACTATCAACCGAATTTTTTAATTTAAAATGTTTTGAATAGCTGTATAATAAACTATTAAAAAAAATTAATTGATATTTCTGATTTAAGCAATATTTAGTAAAATTTTTTACATTTATTTATGCCTGATTTTTTGACACCAGAAATTTTACGTTGATATAATTAAACAATATTTCGAATATAGAAACATGTAATTACCTCCCAATGAAGAATTTTTTATAATATTGAAATTAAATTCTTCTTTTTTTTCATAAATATTAGAAACCATTACATTATCGTAATTTGACTTTATGTCAAGAAAATTTGTTCATTGTTGTTACTATTTGTCTATATTAAATTAAGATATTGGGGAAAAAAATTAAGTTAGGTACAAAATTGTTTTTGCCAAAAAGGTTTTTTATGTCTATATAACGATAAATATAATTTTTGAATTATTAATGTAACTACTTTCAAAAGAATGGATAAATTGGGCGGGACAGTTTCCCGCAGGGCCACCTTGTGGAAAATTTTTAACCAAAATAGTTACTTTATGATATATACTACTTTTTTCTTTACTTTAGTTACTTTATGATATATATATATACAGCCCCATATAACCTCTGTATAACGAACATTTTTATTGGAATTTTTTATACAGCGAACTTTTCCTGAAGTTGCATTTAGATTTTCTTCGTAAAATTCCTTTTATACCGAAGTGCATTTTCTATATAATGAACTTTTTTTTTGGGGTTAATTTTTTGTTCTTTTTTCTAAAATTATTTCTGAAGAATTTCATTATTCTCTTTAACACATTTTAGGGTGGTCATAAATCTTGAAACGTTTTATCAAATCCCCCCTGCCGAGGGCAAAAAGTTCTGATGTTTCTATCAAGAAGTGCAATTAACCCCTTTCCCCCAGTTCACTAGAAACATCTTCGATATCCCCTTTCACTCAGTGGAGTTGTCCCGCATTCTAATTATAAAAAACATGTTTAATATTACTTGGTTTCCAAATTATAAAATGTCCTTAAAATTCTTTAAATATTAGTATAAATCTATTTTCTTAATATTGAAAATACAGTGAATTCTTCGACTTTCCTTTTTCTTGTTTTCCTAGCATTTTTTTCTTTTCTTTTTTTTCTTTTTTATGGGTAAGATATATAAAAAAAAAAATATATTTTAAATTTTTAAAAAAAAGGGTGAATAATTTCTTTTTAATACGTATGTTTATATTTAAAACTTGTTTTAGGTTGTTTATAAAAATATTAAAAGATAACCCCTTTAATAAAGAATTTTCCATATAACGAACTTTTTCTGGGATTTAGTACTTCTTATAAAGGTCTGACTGTATATATATCACTCAACCAAAAATATTTAAAAAGGATTTCTATTAAAAGCTGCATTTAAATTTCAATTTTTAACTATTCTCCTAAGCACCAGGATTATATAACTATGTAGAAAAAAACATTCGATTTTTTTTAAAGATATAGTTTCTGACATATACTTGTATTGCACAGAAACTGTTCATATCCCTTTAAAGAATTTAGAAAACAAATATTTACACAATTAGACTTTAATGGAAATGTAAACTGTGTTAAAGATGAAGATTAGTTTAATTGTTAGCTGTCTACTCATAACACATGCAACAAAACCTGTTTTAATAGGAGATAGTTCTACGTGTACGATTTGAAATTCGGAGATTGGGGACGTTCGTTATCTTCCGAAGCTATTTAGTTTTTTCTGCGACTAAGAAAGATGTTTTTAACCCGCGGGGCACCGCGCCTGTTTTCACCGTCGTCACTGCGGGTGTAAAAAAAACCCCCAAAATTTTAACACGTGTATTTAATTTGAAAATAAAATTAAGTCATTATGATACTATTTATAAAGTATAAGATGTTTTTTGTGCTTTACAAAAAAAATTGTTAAATTTATTGCATAAAATGGGCTAACATTAATTTAAACTAAACATACAAAAAATTTTCATTTTAAAACAAATAATTATATATTTTTTCATAAACCAGTAAAACGTATAAGCCAGTAATAAATATACTTTATAATTAATGAGAAAATGATACTAGAAAGTAGAAAAATAATATTTTAATCATTTTCCAAACTTTCAGAGCAGACTGTATAAAAATGCTCAACTTCTCGCGGGAGTTCTCAGCCCTCCAGATAATCTTTTTAAGGTCATTACATTCCAACCGTTCCTTAAAGAAAGATTGCATCACGCCTGAAGGTTCAATGACCTAAAATGTGCGGCTACAGAAAAAATCGTGGTTCTGCACATTCTTTTTAGAAATCTGGGAGGATTTTCTTGTTGCTGGGGTGTACAGTACACCCCGCGCGAGTGATCGCGGGTTAAATCAAAGTAATCATGACGTTTGTAAAATTTCGTTTCATTTTGACGACTCTTTCTTAGTGCGCTAATTGTTCTGTCCATGTGTGTATTAATCAAACATTACAAAGGAAAGAATGGGGGGATTCCCAAACTTTATCATACTTGTGATTGTTTAGTACTATTTTAGAAGGCATTTATTTATAATACAGAATTGGTTTTACATTCTTCCTGTAATTTTTTAAAAAAAAAAAAAAAAACACACATACAGAAAACACAAACAAAAAAGTTAAAAAAAACCTAGTTTAAAAAAAAACCCAATTTAAACCAATAAATTTTCCAAAAAAATAAACCTTTTTTTTTTAAAAATTTAATTTATAAAAAAAAAATTAAAAAAAAAATGCAAAATGTAATTTTCGCAAAATTAAGAGTTTTGTGAAGTCTAGCTAAACACAGTACCCGGGTTTTTTAAATGTATGAAAAATTTTGATTTAATTTTTTGGCAAAGGTTAACTAGTTCAGAACCATGTTTTAAAAAGGCCCATAAATGTATATTTCATGTTTTTGGCAAATTAAAAAATACATTATAAAATTGTTTTAAGGACTTTAACAAAAAAAAAATTTTAAATAATTTGTAAAATTCTTAGAATAATTTTTTCAAAATGTTCTCCTTTTGTAAAAATTTTTTTTGTATTAAATTTTGCATGTTTATAGCTCATACCTCTGTGAGGGCTACTTTGATTTTTGGGAAAAAAATTTACATTATTTTCAAGTTACAACCAGAAAAAATTATAGGCGATTTTTTTAAAAGTCTCCCCTTTTGTTTGGTAAAAACCAGATAAACGACTTTTAAGTATGATTTCAAAATTTGCAGCCTCACAGGGTCTGACCTGAAAAACCAAAATTTTTATATTTAAACATTTTTCCCAAAAAAAAGAATATTTGAAAATCGTTTCTATTTATTTTTTTTCAAAATATTTTGTTTTAAAAAATTTTTTTATTGTAATTTATTCTTAACCCAATTTTATATACATTTTCCAATCTAAAGGCGCAAAAAAAATCATAAAATTCCATTTAAAGCTTTTTAAAAAACATGGTTCCGAACGTAGTCGGATACCTTAAATAAAACAAATAATTATTTTTATATTAAAAAATGCGTTATCATAGCTTATATCCTTTAAATATTGTTCTTTTTCTTAAAAACTACGGTGATTTCTTTTTATGCAATATAGCCCTTGTAAACGTACTTAAAAAGGCAAAATATTTGAAGGTTTGAATTTTGTGGGAGTTTTGTTATGCCTTTGATCTTTAATTATATAAAACCTTAACATCTAATGTATGTACTCCCTTTGAAATTTATTTAACAAGAGAAAACTAAAGGAAAAATATTGATTTTTTTCAGGAAAAGATACAATGTATTAAATTAAACTGACAATATGAATTTATTTTCCTGAATGACAAAAATTTTTCCTCCTTTTAATTAAATGACGTAGCATATTTTTTAGATCCAATTTTATTTTTTTGACTTTCTAAGATTTTTTGTTTTCAATTTTAGTTAGTTTTAATAAATATAATTAAATGTATAATTTTAATTAAATTATTTAAATAAAAAATTGTGACTAAGATCTTTGTGATTTGAGATTTTTTCTTTTGATTTAATTAGTTCGTTTTAGACTGATACAGAATTGTTTTATCAGTTTCAGGAAGAAAATTAATCTACCAAATTTGAATTAAATTAAATTACATAATACAAATTTTTATTTTATATCTTCTTTTAAATTTGATTATTTGACTTTTTTTTATAAATAAACAGTTTGTAATAAATCATAAAATAATATATTTATTGTTGTTACTATTCTCCCTTCTGGTCAGACGAAGTTAAACGAGACAGGAGGGAAAGTTCTATATTAGAAGTGGATTATTATGGATATCCAGTCGAGTCGAAGGCACATTAAGTCGAGCTGAGGTGAAACCAGGTCTAGATGACATCTAGGTAAAATAGGAAACATCTTATTGCCTTAAGAAATGAGAGACGTTTTGAGTGCAAACTGGCAAGTCAGGACAGACAAGTTTTGGGACTTTTTTTATTTTAATGAACTATTTATCTCAAAAAATGTTAAAATTTCCCACATATTTAAAGGGTTTTTAAAATTTTTAAAAAAAATCAAATCACATAAAAAGTATTATTGAAATTAACTCTCTTAACATGAACATTTTAAGAACCTAGATATTTCTTAAAATTAATTTTTAAAATATTTTCAAATTAAGGCTACACAGCCCCCTTAAAAAAATTTCCCCATTTTTCCCAAAAATTTTTCCCTTTTTTTGTTTTTCTAGTAGATCTATAGAGAAGCTTGCCTAAATTTCAAACTGTTAGAAAAAATATTTTTTTTAATTTTTTAGCGGGAATAGTTTATTTTTTCGATCTACGGTAATTTTTTACATTTAATTTTTTTTTTTTATAAATTTTATTATTATTTTTCCCTTTTTTCTTGAGACATTCATTATTGCTTTTTTTCTTAGCTTCATTTTAATATATTATTGGGTTTTTTTTTTCCAAGGGTTTTATTCGGTTTAAATTTTAACCGTTTTCCCCCATTGTGTGAAAAATTTCTGGTAAGGGGAAGGTTGGGTCCATAAAGCATTGTTTAAACCCCAATTCGCTGGCCTAATTCAGTGAAAAAGTTTTTTGGGAAAATAAAATTCCAGTTTAACCAAAAACCTTTTTTTTTCTACATTTGCCGGGCTGGGGAATTTCCCAAATTTTTTCCTGTTTTAATTTTAGGTTTTAGTACTTTTTCAATTTTTTTTCTTAGTATTACTATATATATATATATATATATATATATATATATATATATATATATATATATATATATAAAATAAAATATATATTTTTTATATATATATATATATATATATATATATTTTATATTTTTGTCTGTTTGACAAAGTCAGTGTATTCAGTGTAGTTTCCTATTATCAAAAATATCATCTTCATAGACTAAAATTTAACATTAAACCGTAATACAAAACATTCATTTTTCGCTATTGATACTTTTTTCATGGATTTTTTGTGTTTCAAGATACCATTAATTTCAAATTTTTGTTTCTCTTTAGAATTTGTAACTTATTCATATGTGTTTAAATGAATATAGGGAGGAATGAAAAATACATACTTATAGGAATAATTGTCTAATATACTGCAAAATTAAAAAATGTCTTTTTTTTTTTTGTGGATATAATTCCTATAAATAATATTTTTAAATAATATTATCCATTGGATTAATCATGTACAAAGAAGAAAGTACAGAAAGCAGAAAAGAATAGTCTATAATTTTTTATATTTGAAGCACTAACATATGTTTAAATGAATAATGGGTAATATACATAAATGCCAAGTTATGATCTATAAATTTAATTGCTTAAACGAATATCTTTAATAACATTGAATTTCCAATAACCGAATAATTCTGAAACTAGAGACAAATAAATCAGAAAAAAATAAATAATAAAAAGATACTAATGAACCAAATATGTATTAAATTAATTCTAAAAGGAAACAAAATCACGAAGCAAAATATGAAAATTGCCTAAACTATCATGAAAGCTTAGAAAAATGTTAGAAAAAAGAACTCACAATAAAAATATTTGCTTCTTCTCATAAAACAAACTCATCCCTCTTTCTTGACGGCTTTTTGAGGACACACTCAACATTTTTACTCAAATAGTAAATCAATGAGGCAATAAGAAACCCTTTATTTTGGGGCGTTAAATTTTGGCTCTGCAAATGAGAAATAAATTGGTTGGATTTATTTTTCGTATGTTTAGCTGTATGATTGAAGTGATTTATTACTGTGTTTCAATATAAATTAGTTTTAAAAAGAATAGGGGATCCAGGGAAAGTTTTGTTTTTAATCTCAGGAGGATCAGGGTAATAATTTTAACTAAAAGCTTGTTTTGATCCATGAGAAAAACTTTATAATGGCACCTGTAGTATGATTAATGAAGTAATGCTTATGTATACAGTTAAATTTAAGAAAAGGAGGACATCATACATATTCAAAAATTAAATTTTAATATTAAAAATAGGGCATACTTTTCTGAATCTAGAATTGTATAACACTTATATTTCCGTTGATAAAATAACTTTAAAATCACCTTTCTTTTGGACACTTTGCCCAAATCATTGTATGCAAACTTTCGTTTGCACTTTGAGTTCCACATCAAATGCATCTTTCTAACGACTCATTAGATACAAGTTTTTAATAAATTGGTAGAGTTTTTGGAAGAAACTTTGCATTTATTGGTATTCTTACCTTTAATTTATGACTGCTAGGTAATTTGCCAATCGCAGATTGGTAGAAACACCATAAGTCTTCTCATGCAGGACACTTCTAATATTGAGATTTAGCATCTGTAGAAATGCTATACAACAATTTAGCATATATTGCTGTTTTCATAGCATTCACATCCCCTTTGTTTCTCAAAATAGCCTTTTGGTAGTAAGTAGTTATTTTTTAATCATGGCTTCTTTCGAACTACCATAAGTTTTACCTCTTAAAAAAATAACTTGAGCGTTGCAGTCTTTCACATTATATCTGAAAGTTGTTTTCAACCGCTTACTGACATGATTGATACATTTTTTTTTTCTTTTTTATTATAATGCCAGGTGCATATACTTTTTTCTCACACACGTATTTGAACGTTTTACAATCACCATCGGATAAAACTGAGATATAATGAAATCCGAGTTATGTGGATCTTTTCCATAAGGTTAATGCAGCTTCAATTTCCATTGATGTAGATGAGTCCAAGTATCACGTTCCCTTTTATGTCCTTCATAACATATACTGAATTCAGCACTTGACTTGTCTAGCTTATCTTTTGCCACAGAGCAATGACAACACACCTTACTCATCACTTTAAAGTCAACGGCATGTCCGTGAGGTGTAACCACAAGTTAGCCACGTTCCATCAAAACTAACGCTTAGATCTGTGATTTCAGCTCAATTCTTGTAAGCATATTTAATCTCTCGGTGCATTTCCGCAAATATGTTTTCAGATGCCAGAGTATATGAGTTATCCAGCCGTCTCGCACACGTCTCATATGTAGTTCATGAAAAAAGATCTATATTCATCACCATACCAAATTTTTTTATGGCTGAATAACATTTCCCAATGTGTTAAAAGGCTTGAGTTATTCTCAAATTCATATCATAGCTGGTAGGACCAGACTTTAGAAAAGTATTTGCAACAGTTTTGTTTTCATCACAATTGTTACACATAGTTTTAATTTGTATAAAACTCCCAACTCCAAGCTCCTGTTTCCAAGTTTGTTTTTCACAATATTGGCATTTTATACTTGAAAGTACATTATTAACTTGGTTAAAGTCCATCAATATATAGTTTCCAGCAGCAGACGTATCTTTTTTTACCACTGTGTTCAATTTTTCCAGGCGTACATTTGAAACTACTGAATTTTCGATCACTCCACAATCAACATTTTATTTACGCCATCGCTTTGCATTCATTTGCAAAGCACGTACGTTTACTAAGAGGAATATATTAGCGATAATAGCAATTATTAAAATGAATTATGATTGAAGTAGCATTACAAAATGCTGTTGTAGGTGTTTCTATGAAGTAAAAAGGTAATGGAATTAAAAAGCGCAAAACAATCAGAATTGCCAAAGCTAATGTAAAGAAACAACTTTGCTGATAGTTACAGTCACAGCTTAATAGATTCCTCTTCTTCCGTGTAGTTTTTTTATGTAAAATATTAGAGTTATTCTGAAGTAAAAATGTGTAAACATTGAGGTGGTCGTGGCATTTAAACAGCTAACAAAACTGTCAAAATATTTAAAATACATTTTACTACATTTAAAATAATCAGATCATTTTTTGAAACTTCGCACAATTATACCACAGGAAAATTTGATCTTTTCCTCTGGTATTTTCATCAATTTTCAGCTTTTAAAAGATTTCAAGTCCCTTTAAACTTTTATATTTATTAGGTAAATTTCCGTTTTTTCGTTTTATTCAAAAGAAAATAATTACATTAAAAATATAGTATAGCGTTGTTTCTGTGATAAGACAACCGCTTATATATATATATATATACGTTCCCTAAGGTGTTCCGGTTTTTTTTAAGCAGGAATGAAAGAAGACATATAAATAAAAAACCAGGAGAAAAATTTCCATAAAAATTATCCATTAAATTATATCCTTAAATATCCTTTACTTTAAAAGGTACTAAAGTTTATCCATCTAAAAATATATAAGAATTTCTTAACGAAACTATGAGAACTAAATAAATATTCATAAATAAAGTCAGTGAAACATTAATTATTCCCCTCACTTGGTCATCGAAAATGAATGCTTGAGTGAGGTAATTCAAAATCAGAGATTAAAAAAAGAAAACAAAATGATATAATACAGATAAGTAAAGCTTCATATCTCTTGTAATAAATGATTATTATATATTTTTCTTTTGAATTTTTGTCTAACTTCAGAAAATTTGCATACTTTGAAAGAAAAGTTATTGAACTTTGCTTTTCTCCTTCATTTTCCTTTACTAAAATGTGTACTACCATAATCAGTTGAAGATTAATGACTTTTTAGTGAGGAAATATTGTTTCCTCTTACATATAGCTTTATAATTACGTTTCGCCCATCTTAAATTTACTTCTAGGAGTTTTTCTTCAGAAAATAGGTTACTATTTGAAGTGAAAGGTGTCTTGTACATAACATGTTTTGTGTCTAATGTGTATCTATATGAATGTTCAATAATTAACCAGAATAAAACATTTTTTTTTTTTGGTATTTGATAAAATAAATCAAGAAGGAGAGAAATCCAGGAAAACAAATAGGATTAAGAAAAAAAAATATACCATACATTAAATTTGAAATGACATCAAAAGAAAGAATAAAAAAAGATTTTAAGGTATCCGACTACGTTCGGAACTGTGATTTTAAAAAGGCGCATATATGGATAATTCTCATGATATTTAGTGTCACTTAGATTAGAATACATGTATAAAATTGTTTTAAGAATATTTTGGCAAAAAAATTATGTAAATACAATATTTCAGCAAAACAATTAACTTAGAATAACCCTTTTCAAAATGTTCTCCTTTTGTAAAAAATTATTCTATTGTATTAATATTTTGCCTGTATATAGCTTAGATCTCTATACAGAGGCTCAACAATGATTTTTGAAAAATTCACATTATTTTCAGAGTTACAGCCATTTGAAATAATGATCAGCGTTTTTTTCTTAAAATTTCTCCCTCTGTTGTCGTAAAACATGGATAAACCCACTTCTAAGTCATATATTTCAAAAATTCTAGTTAAGCCTCTGTACACTGATCTGGGCTATATACAGGCAAAATATTATTATAATAGAAGTATTTTTCACAAAAGGAAAACGTTTTGAAAAAGGATTATTTTAAGTTAATTTTTTGCCGAAATATTGTATTAAAATAATTTTTTCTCAAAATGTCCTTAAAACAATTTTATACATGTATTCTAATTTAAGTGACACTAAAAATCATAAAAATTGTCCATTTATGCACTTTTTTTAAAATCACGGTTCGGAACGTAGTCGGATACCTTAAATGAATAACTTTACAGACAATCTAAACTTTTGAAAATTGTTAATTCGTTATAACGGAAATTCAAACGTAAATATGTAGCAAACTATCCCAAATTATTTTCTAATTTCTATTTATGAGAAGGTATATAACACAACAAACAGTTCCACCACTACTGCAATTCGCCTTGATCGTTTTCTAATACTTTGCACAAAGTCCTTAAAAAGTACTTGCGATCGTGTAGCCCTAACCGTTATCTACTTTAGCCTCACCGTGAATAAAGGTGTTTTCTTAATTAAGACAGTGATCCTGTTAGGCAACCGATCTCATTTGCGTTGGAGAATTTATTAAGGAAAATTGAAGGTCTACATACTTTAGGGGTTTCTAAATGTCGTCTGACATTCTTTAAATAACAAGTAATATATATATAAAAAAATTAAATCAATTCCTACTTAGATCAACAAAGTAAATTTTTATTTTAGCTACTTTATATTAAATAGTTACAATTAAGGTATCCGACTACGTTCGGAACCGTGATTTTGCAAAAGCGTATAAATGGATAATATTTATGATATTTAGTGTCACCTAGATTAGAAAATGTATATAAAATTGCTTTAAGAATAGTATTACAATAAAAAATTATTTAAGTACGATATTTTGACAAAAAATTAACATAGAATGATCAATTTTCAAATTATTTTTCTTTTGTGAAAAATGCTTCAATTACAATAATATCTTGCTTGTGTATAGCTCAGGCCTCTGTACAGAGGTTCAGCTAGAATTTTTGAAATATATAACTTAGAAATGTGTTTAACCATGTTTTCCGACAACAGAGGGGAGAAATTTTAAGAAAAAAAAAAGCCGATACTTATTTTAATTGAATGTAACTCTGAAAATAATGTGAATTTTTCAAAAAAAAAAATTGTTCAGACTCTTTGGAGAAGTCTTTACTTTATATAAGCAAAATATTATTATTTTAGAAGCATTTTTTTATAAAAGGAGAACATTTTGAAAAATGTTATTCTAAGTTAATTTTTTGCCAAAATATGGTATTTAAATAACTGTTTTTGTCAAAATGTCCTTAAAACAATTTATACATGTATTCTAATCGAAGTGACACTAAATATCATGAAAATGATCCATTTATATGCTTTTTTAAAATAACGGTTCCGAACGTAGTCGGAATAATATAACCTTAATATAAATATGTACATACACATATGCCAAAATCACAGTTTAAAGTGGTAATTAATTGTTATTAAATTTTCATTTAAGGATCGTATTGTCATCAAAAACAATCGTGTCTATAAAATTTCAGTTCAACTGAATGCTATAAAATGTGAGAAAAAAACCTTTTCATGTTACGACACAAGTCACCAAAAGGGTCGCTAAGTCGCCAACGTGGCTATATTTGTAATTCTTTAATAATTAATTTTAATCAATTCACATTTTTATTAATTATAATTAAATTGTTGTATTGTCATCGAAAATAATCAAGTATATTAAATTTCAGCTCAATTGAGCGCTTTAAAATGTATTTTATTAACGATTGAAAATTTCTCCAAGATAAATAAATAAACAAAAATTAATAAATATATAGAGAGTGTGAGTTAATAGGAGGAATTGAAAAAGCAATAGACTTCACTTTGGCAATTGATGCTTGGACATTTAATTGGATGTGATTTATGCAGGTCATGTACGTAAATACATGAAATACGTTAAATATATTGTGGTATACTTTTGTTGGAATGGGTAGTGGTTTTAAAAAGGGTGAAATACTCTCGAGGGAGTTGAAAAAGAGTAAAATATGGCTTCAACTGTATTTGAAAAAAAAAAACTGTACCAAGTACTTTGACGGATTCAATACCCAGAGTTTAATAATCAAGTTTTGTAATGCATTAATTATTTAAATGATTAATTAGTGAGACTAAACTATTCCAAACGATACACTGATTATTTGGTATTTTGCTCTAATATATAATAATTAAATTTGTTTCTTATTACAAAACAGAAACATAGAGGTAATTATCAAAATGAGGGAAACACCTGTGAATGAAAGTGGCATTTCAGAATGTGCTTCACAAGCATTAAATACAATAACAGCTACCCATTTTGATATGTAGATATTTATATATTTTGGAAATATTTGTGTAGCATTACTGAAGCTCTGTAAGTCTTATGTTATATTCAAAAGCGTAAAATGTTGGACCCTCTTATTTTCAAATAAGTCAAACTGTAGAATTTCGTCTAGCTGGAGGAAGTATGACCGAAACATCCCTACATGTGTGTGTGTGTTAGCATTTCTAGAGATTCGGTGTCTAAAGTCATGGCAGCATAAACACAGCATGGAAAGGCAACAGTGGCGTAACGTACACCCCCAATGACCCTGGATATTAAGGACAAAGTCTGACTTTGTAGAAGGGCCCTGATATTTTTCGATACGCCACTGTAAACCAAGCTCAACAAACCAAAATAATGAAGGGAAAGAGGAGCTCATTGAAAAAGGCCGATGAATATTGAAATGCATTGTAATGCCCGAAAAGTGAACACTACAGCAAAAGTGACAGCAGAGGTCCATTAGGATTTAGATATTCGAGTGTCAATGATTACAGTTAGAAGCCACCTTCATAAACAGTATATTTACGGCAGACTAAAACTCCCAACTCGTCACAAATGTTAGCAAACATAGTCTACAGTGGTGCCATACACACAAAGCATGGCTGATTGATAAATGGATGAAAGCAATATGGTCTGACGAATCGTATTTCACACTTTTCCTACATTAGGATGGATATATGCTTTTAGGACACCTACATAAGCTTATGATCGTGATTGTCTCTTTCCAGATGTCAAGCCTGGAGATGGATCTATCATAATATGAGCAGTCATGGTCTGTCTTTTTGCCGAGCTTATCGTAACCCTAAACGGAAGTATCACTGGGGAGGAATAATGAGAAATTTGAGATGACAAGGTCCATAATACGATGCAAACATTGTTTCCAGCAAGAGAGGAAATTTTTCAGGAATTTTATGCATCTATCCATGTTAAAAGACCTGTCCAGTCATGGTTTGACGAACAAGAACATGAAGTTAAAGGTCTATCTCAGTCACCCAAACTCAATATAATTGAACTGTTATGGTATATTTTATAGCGCTCCTTACGGAATCGATATCCTCTACCGACATCTCTCACAGAACGTAAAATGACCAGGATATACATTAGGTTTTTTTTTTAAATGTCAACACAACTCTTGTACCCATCATTAAATTGGATCACAACATCCAATACACTAGAATTTAAAGTTTTCAGTCACACAAAAGCTTCTTTCGGTACTCTTTGCTATAAAATGTCATTAAAACACTCATTTGATTTTTGTGTTTTGCCATGCAGGAATTTTTAAGCAGTTATTTGGCACATAGTTCTAAATATGTAGACTTAATCATGTTTAGAACTTAATTTGATAAATCTTTATTTATTTTTTTTTTATCTTGATTTTTTGCCACAAGATAGTGCTCGCTGGTAGTAGCACCAACTATCTTTTTCCGATGGGACACCGTCCATGCATGAGCTTCTCGACGCTTGATGAGCAATGAAACCTAGTCATAATAACATTTTGTTGAAGACTGGATAGGTTTCCAACATTGATATGAACAGCAATCCCATAATAGTTTAGCAATCGGTCAATAAAAGAGTCGGCGAGTTTGCCTTTACCAGATAGATAGTGCGGAATCTCGCACCTACTCTCTTTTGAACAAGACCGATGCATTCATATTTTGTGACGTTATCTTTCCTATAAATATCTTTGACATTGATAAAGTCTCATAATATCCGTCACTATAATAATATATATATTTAAGGCCCCGTTTGACAATAGAACGTCGGAAGATTCTAGTAGCACCAACAGCTTCCATTTTTAACGCAGAACCTTGAAAATTACTATGGCACACGTAATCTGCCGTAAAAGGTTCCGACTCAATGCTTCTAGGCATTTGTGAAATCTTTCTACAGGTGGAACAATATGACGACATTAGTTCAATGTTCAGTACTTTACCAGTGTCTGCCGACCAAGCTACGACATACCCATTCATGGAAGTGTAACCTCTACGTGTCACGCTCCCTCAACTGAAATTCCACATTCAACTATTTAATTTTGAGAATGATGTAGTATTAACAGTTTATAGACGCTGCTTTTTGCATTGATAGTTCACTAACTTCTGAAATCACAGACATGAGTTTGTTTTCATGATTAGTGTACGCAGTTTTACTCTGAGCCTGAGTAAATTTAATGTACTACGTAATTAAAAACCATTCCCGATTTGTCCCATACCATAAAAATTCTTGTATTTACTACAAAACAGTTTAAAGGTTTTTTTGAACTCCTGAGAAAGGGTCACAATTTTTGCACCTTATAGCAAAATTTGAGCACAAACGATATCTGGAATCCTCAGAAAGCAATAAACCTTCTTTAAAATATCTTGGGCAACAAAGTTGTAAAAAAAATTTTAAATGATTTCTATGTTCATAATCATGTTACCAGTAAGTGGTTTACTTTCATATTTTGCCATTTCTTCATCCAAAACAGCTGGTATTTTAATATTTGAATAAATGGCGTTGGTAGATTTTGAGCTACAATTTTTCGAATTTTTATTGATAAATCCATTACCGCAAAATTCACGTTTTCTCTTCACACTAATTCTACGCTCAACATTACCCATTTTTAACGAAAAAAATTAAGTTTTCAGCTATAAAAAGATTAAACAGACGCAATCGTAAGCACAAGCAAGCAAACAAAAACTCGCTCTCTTTTCCTGCCAGATTCTGGACAATAATGTAAGTAAAATCTGTTGCCAATTATATTTGTGGTGATTTTAAAAACTCAAATTCATTTTTTAAAATATATAAGCTTCCTACAATTGCATATTTGAACGATACTTTGAAAAATAAAAAATTAAACAGATATTTTTTCAACTTCCGGAATGCAGACTTGTATTTCCGGTTTCAAAAATTAGCTATCAGCTATCGAGTAAAATTCAAAAACCCCCATAACATAAGTTCTAAATAAGATAGAAACAAAATTTAAACACCATTTTAACCAAAACAAAACCGAAATTCAAAAATGTAAAATTTTGATGAAAACGACGTATTGAAGGTGTACGGATAACTTAAAATCCCTGTGTCAGGCTTTGTAAGAATGTTGTCTCAGCTATATATACATAAGCAAAAGTATTTTAATATTATAGAAAAGGTTTTCACAAAAGGAAAATCTTTTGAAGTTTTATCATTATCTCATCATTTTTTGCCAAAGAATCGGATTTAAATAATTTGCAGTTGTACTAATATTTTTAAAACAATTATATACATTTATTCTAATTTGAGTGAAACTGCCTATAAAAAAAATAATATCCATTTATTTGTTCTTTCAAAATCACATTTTCAAACATAGCCGGATACTTTAAAATTAAATGCTTCTACATAACCGAGTGTTTTAAATAAATGACAGTCTTTAAAAACAAAGTGCACACATTGAATTCCTAAATTACATTTTTTGAGATTTCCTTAAAATACATAAGGAAATAAAGTCACTGATACTTGATACCTTACTTAAATCCTTGTCTAAATAATAATACCTTAGAAGCTTCCTCCACCCAGCTACAATGCACCCTGAAGCATGTTTTCATAAAATATTGAAACATTAATTTATCTAATTTCTGGCATGCACAATTTCATGCTATGAAAAAAAAACCTTAAATGTTTAGTTAGATAATCTTAGATTTAAATATTTAATGTAAGCAATTTAAATAATGGTCCTTAGACTCATTCTTTCTAAGAATATTTAAAGCATCTATTTATACTAAAGCAACGAAACATAAAACTACTGTTATACAATAAATAAGGTACACAGAATAAATAGTTAATGGTTTAAGTAAAAAATGAGGTTAATTATTATGCTTAGCTTCCGCAAATCCGCTGGGTATCATTAGTGAACGGCTAAAGAGGAAAAAGTATTAATTATTTATTTAAAAAAAACAGAGATATACAATAGTATTTATGCAAATTCACAACAGAATTCTGCATATTTTATTTTCATTACTTTTAGTTGATTACCTGAGGATTTTTTTAATGAAAATTGGGTCATTCTAGTTGTAAAATTTCCATCGGTAATACTTAAATCCTTTTAAGAATTAAAACTCTCTTCAAATGATTGTTTAAATAAAAAAAAATAAATAAATAAAAAAAAACATCTCCCACTTGCAAGTAAAAGGGATTATTTGGATGTCTAGAAAATTATTTCATGACTTTAATTTACGCTGTAAGAACTATAAAAAAAAGTATAGTGTATTAATGAAAATAAAGTACATTAAGAACTCACATAACTCTAAAATTGCAAATTTTTCAATTTTTCGAAAAACATATATGTTAAAGCCTCAATATTTCTGAGTATTTTGGTACCAAAATTGGGTTGATACTGTGAACACTTCCAAAGTTATTGAGAAATAAATAGGGAAATTTAAACGAAAACCCTATCTATCTCTTATCTTTAACATCATTTTTTGCAAAACAAAAAACTTTAGTTTCCGCGCAGGATTTCTCAGAAGCTATTTATGATATCAATTTGAAATTTTATACAGTTGTTCAAAATAAGGCTTTCATAACTTATACACTAATTTTCAAAAAAAAAATAATAGAATCTTTTTATTTGAATTTTAATTTGTTTTTTTTTCTTAAAAATTTAAAATTTTCGTTATAATCGTATTTAAAAAATATTTTTTTTTCCTCTAAATTTCTTAAAGTTAGTATAACTTCAAAAGTGAACATTTTTATACCAAGTTAAATCAATTTTGTACTTCAGAATCCTTCGCGGTGTAAAATACTGATTTTAATTTTTTTGAAAAATTGTTCAATTTTTATTTCTTTATAAATTTTAAAATTTTTCCTCAAATTCTCTGAAAATTTGGGACATTTTGTAAATATAGATGATTATTATGTGGTAAAAATTTCAAATTATTGTTTTGTTTTATTGATAAGTTACAATGGTTTGAAGAAGGATGTTTTTTTCGTGTGCATGTGAGCCCTTAAAGAAGAAAGAGAGATAAGCTATGAAATATATAGTTAGATTCACAGTTCAGTCATATTAATGTGTCCACCTGTACAAATGCAGAGTAACTACTTTTCACAGAGGCAACTACTGCAAGACGAGCAGGAAGGGAGTGAATTAGTTTCCTGACGGTGTTCACTGAGATGTTGAGCCATGCCGACTCCAGAACCGAGAACCCATGGACACGAGAACAACAAATATAATGCAAAATTGTCTGGAAGATTGATCAAAAAAGAAAATCAAATATCAGACAAATTTTTTGGCTCTAAGGCCATATTGTAAATAGAAGAAACCGGAAGGCAGCCCCATTTTAATGTGATTGCACTCATCAGTCAACTTTGTATCTCATGAAAAGGTGTAAAATGTACCCCAAAAATCAAGTTAAATAAAAGAGTGGCAGTTTTTTTATATATAACGCAGAAAAAGTCGCGCAATCGATACTAACGTTATTGGTCACGAGGGAAGACGAAGTCATTCCCCTCGATCCCTTTTTAAGAGGAGTAGGAAACCTCTATACTGGCAATGTTAAATTGGCTGTTTTCGATGTATCTTTTCTCTATAAGTCTGTTATATGTACATGCTTGAAATTTCTCATAAAATTAAAGTACATCTTTCTCATTATACTGTAATGAGCTTTTTGCTAATTTTGAATTTTTTCATAATTTATAAAATATTTTATCGAACTTAGTGAAATTTGACCCATTTTTCACATAAAAAGAATATGTGAAAAATAAATGTTGAGCTTTTTACAAAATGCTCATTTAGGTACATATTAGCTATCATTATAAATATACCACAGAAAATTTCTATACCTGTGAATGGTAGTTTCTCAGAAAAGGTACATCGAACATCAAAATTTACACATTTTGAGATAAATTTATTTTAATGTATACAGTGAGAAATCTAATCGGAGAGGAAATAAAAAAATAAAAGGTTCAATTTACAATAATCGATGCATGTTTGGGTTTATATCAGATGTTCAACTTTTAAACAAAAACGAAGTACTTTGTTTACATTTTTCGTCGTTCAAATGAGAGTGGCTAAGTTTCAACGATTATTTAAAAACAGGTTTTAAGAGCTTCTAATTACCCTAGAGGTTAAAGTAAGGCATTTTTAGAAAGGTTAAGTTTTATACGATTTGAAAATGTAAAAATCTGAAACTGTCAAAAAAATAAGATTTTAGCTTTCCAGCACTTAGTTTATTTTTTTTGTTCACAATAAAAATCGTGAATCTAGTAAATAATTTAAGTAAGAAAAAGTATACTTACTTTTAAGGACTTTTCAATTTTCATTCGATTTTTTTTATAAAAATGCAATCAAACTGAGCAAAAAAATATCAAAAGTTCAATCAAAAAGTTTTTCTGTTTCACCTTAAATGCGTCTAGATTTAATAAAGGACACGAATCCCTGACACTTTTCACTAACATTAACGGAATCATATACAGGCAAAACTGCCACATTTTGTCCAAGTAATTGCAGTTTTATTATCCTTTGGTATTCAACAAATAGTTGTTCAACTTTTTCTTCCATAAGTCTATTTGACAGGGAAAAGTGTGTTTTGTGGTACACTTTTAGCTTCTTATCTTTCTTGATGGAGTTTCTTAGGTAGCATTTGAAAACTTATTTTCCAACCAAAATTTTTCGTGTTCATAGCTTTTAGGTATATATATATATATATATATATATACTCTTTTATTGTCAATTATAAGTCATAACAAGTCGTGCAACACAGAAATCAAAACCACTATGTCCTTCTCAGGGTAAAACTGTAGCCGTTTCCTATAGAACATATTTTGGAAGTAAGGTGGTAGTTCCTTAAGATTATAAAAAGGCATTTGCCACTCCCAAAAACAAGACGGAATGAATGTGTGAATATTAACGTCGCACTGTTCATCTACACGAGGGCTTTTGGCAACGGACCACGTAATTTTGAACCAAGGTCAAGTGACGTGGACGACACCTGAGCTGGCACCCCTCTTCTAACTACCACACCACACCAACGGGATGATTTACCAGCTTTCGACAGATTTAACGTGCATCCCTGCCCTATACGGCGGGTCTTTAGTGAGACTAGGCTCGACCTCATAACATGCCTGTCATGATCCAATACCTTGACCACTGGGCTACCACAGCCCTTCCCAAACAAGACGGAGATATGTGGTAAATACATTTTAGTTCCCCAAAGACTGTCATATAGAAGGATACTGATAAGTTCATTGGTATCAAATAAAAAGTTTTACCGAATTAAATATTTTGTGAGTTTGGGGTGACTCTGTTTTACCGAGAAAGCTCCTGGGTTAAATTTATTTATTGTGCTAACTTCATATCTTTAGCTAAAACCACATTAAATTTTTGTGCCCACTATCACATTTTTCTGCAATTTTCTTGTGAGGTAACTATTTGAAATTCTCATCACAGTTTTGAAAAAATTATCAGCAAAATTGCATTTATATTTAATCTTGTGGATCTTCTTGAAAGGAAATCTTTGCTCACAAATATATGTCGAACCAAATATGAAGAACATTTTCTGTCAAATAGTTTTTCAGACTGTCGAGCTCCAGAAAAACAGTTTGTGTTCTGCGTGTGGCCTGAAGACTGTTATTTGCTCACCTCTGATCTAGCCAAAACACAATATCTTCAATGCTATAACAAGCAAAATTAATTTATTTTTATTTTTAATAACTACTTAATGTTTCAAATAATATAATGATATACTGATGTTGAACTTATTTAAGAGTACTGAAAGTTGGTAAATATATTTCATCTATGAAACATGCGGAGGTGTAATATATATGGGCACATATATTAACACATATGGGATCCATTCATAAAGACTGACATTGCAATTAAGGTAGAATTTGGTAAATTAGATTTCAACACAGCATTTAATGAACCCAAGCGTTGATTCAGAGCATTGCTAAGGCTACTGGAAGTGAAAACTTGACAACTGCTTAGAAATGGCTTCTAAAAGCAAGAAAATGTTGGTTGGGCCTATTAAAATATTAAAATCCAATTATAATCCTCTTGAATAAATTTCATGGTATATTTCACTCTGTATAAAATCTAAGTATGTCTTATAGAATCGCGTTAAAATACTTTCATATATATGAAAAGGCCTTTGATACCATCATTCACTTAAATACGCATTTAGAATGCTGAAAAAATATGCTAAAAATTTTCCCGGTTAGATGTAGAATAATTAGACGTGCAAAGAAAAAACGATGAAAATCATATTTGTATATCGGATCTCAAATATTGAAAGTTCGAAGAATCACTAGTTTAATACTATACTCCTAAAAATAAAGTTAATACGTCTAATGTGAAGTCAAAATTTTATTTATTAGAAAAAAATTAGATTTATTGAAAAATGCATTTATGTATGAGTTTAAATAAAGGACTAAGACATATTTAATTTACAACATATAAAATTATGAAAAGAGAAAATGAATACATTTTATCTCAAATGACTATTTTTACTATTTGTTTAATAATAAAAGTGCTTATATCATTTAAGAATAAGAAAATTAAGCTCCAAAATCGATCATATGAGGTAAGAAACTTTGACATACAATTACAATGATAAACATCATCATTAAATTCATTACATGAAAAAAAAACACAACCAGGAACATGTTTCTTTCTTTTTAACTTTAAAATAGCTGTACGAATTTAAAAAAAGCAACACGTATATTTATATACCTTATTTACAACACACTAAATAATTTTAGCTAATATAAGGAATTTACAACTTTTTTTTCATAAAAAGAGGAATATTTTAAAGAAAAATGACAATCTTGAACCTTACGTTGTCATTAGGTAGACCATAAAACACTTCAAGCACTATCCTTTTTTTTTCTTCCACTTTCTTAACGTAAGAAAAGAAAATTGATTGAATTAAGGCTTCCCAGGGTGCATCATTTCAAAGAGATAACACATTAACGACCTCCTGCAAATGACGCTTCTAGATACATAGCTATTTTTCTATATTACTGTCTTTGGCTTACTTTTTTCGTTAATTTACTAGGCAAGTCCTGAATACAAAATTTTTAGAATATGGATAGTTGTGTTTATTGTTTCTCTTTAAATTACCCTATTAGGAGTTGAAATTCGTCTAGAGATAATGCCAAATATAAAATGCATATTACAAAAACTAAACATGGCTGAGATAAAATAATTTTCAACCAAGAAATTAATGATACATCAATAAAGAAAAACATACACAGTTCGTTTTGTTTTGAAGTGTATGGAAACATATATTATTTAACTGATATCGAGAAATATATTTAAACACAAGTCCATTCAAAATGTTTGATATTTCAGAGTTATAATATTGAATACTATACAATGATATGTTATGTTAATAAAAAAATTGAATATATTCAATTAACGCTTTGAAAGTAATTAATTACTACCTTAAGTGTTAAAGAACAATTACAGAATAGTAAAAAAATAATTCAAACTATAATCCAATGAGTAAAAGTAAATATTCCTTTCTTGTGAATCAAAGTTTTACTGACAATGTTTCTTTAGTTATTTTGACTTGTCTTATTTTTGTTCGATGAGACAGAAAAAAAAAGAAACCTAGTCAAAATATAGGTTTCAACTTTAAATAAAAGATCATTACGTAAGGAATGTTATTGTTACAGGAATTAATAATTTCATTTATATGACGATCAACCGTAAATTTTGTTTAATAAAAAAGTTCAAAATTTAAATAAAATATTATTAGGTAAGGAATAGTATTGTTACAGGAAATAATAATTCCAATCATGAAGACTAACCATAAAATTGTTTTTATTAAAACCATTTGGAATTTAGTCACAAAAGATAATTATAGAGCATAAGCGTATGTCAAAAATATTTATATCATATCTTAAGCCAAATGTGTATCTTATTTATTCCACGATTTAATACTATACCATGTTACGAATATTTTATTAAGAAATTTCAAAATGTCCACGTAGGGAATGAAACAGCACCATTAGAATAATCAAAATAAAATATTAAGTAGAATTTGTAAAGTCTACCTGAAACTAACAATGCATAACCATTAATTTTACATTAAGAGGATAAAATGTAAAATATTTTTTTTTCTTTTTAGATAAGTGATTAAGAAGACTTATAATATCAAAGGAAATAAATGTGCAATAGGTACAAATGTTTGTTGATGGTAATTAACAGAAAACTGTGTTCAGATGTGTGTGGTAGGTAATGCTGTAGATAGTACAAACATTTAAAGCTTCAGTTACAAACACGGCAAACTTATGTCAATGTTTTGGGTACAACAGTACGCTTTAATGTCAAATCTGCCATTAAAACGAATAAATATTCTTCAACCTTAAGTATGATGTGATGCACACATCTGAGAAATGCAGCGTACCAATGGGCAGAACTAATTGAAGAACGCCTAGCGGAAAATTAATTTAAGCCAGCGATACTCAACATGCGGCCCACCGAGCCTTTTTAAGTTGTCCGGTCATGGCCCATTGCTCTGAGAAATTTACTTAGTTAAGAGCATTGTATTAAAAATTTGGTGGGAAATTCTTTGTCAAGAAATTATATACAGTAAGACACCGCTTAACGCTCTTTTATTTGAATTGTGGGATTGCCCAAAATAGCACGCAGCATTAGGCTTCCCGATATCCAAAGCCTTTTATCTGTGTTTCTTTTTTCTGGCGGTATTATATAAAAGTATTTTTACCGTTTCAAACATTTATTGACGTTATTGTAAGTATAAATTTATATAATATAACGATTGCTATGAGTGAGTGAATATTAACGTCACACTGTTCAGCTACACGAGGGCTTTTTGCGACGGACCTCGTAATTTTGAACCATGGTCAATAACGATTGCTATAGTGACAAATATTATGATTTTTATTTTTTACATGGGTGATAATAAAAACCCCCCCAAAAATAAAGCATAAGAAAGGCATTTCACTAGAAACTAAAATGTAAGTGATTAGAAGATTATATAATGATGAACGTCAATCTCAAATTGTGTGTGGTGTTGCATTGAATTTGGCAACTTCAACAATAAGGACCATTCTTAAAAATAAAGAAAAATACTGTCATCGGTAACTGCAACTACCGACAAGCTCTACAACTATAATTACCTATTCTATAAATAATACAATAGAGGAAATGGAAAAACGACTTTCTATATGGATTGACGACAAAATTGAACGAAAAATGCCATTAAGCCGATCTATCTTCTTGATAAAATGGCAGAAAATTGGAAATACAGAAGAGACAGAATGATCTGAAATGTAAACATACTGACTTAGAATTTTATTTATTTTTATATGCATATTCGTTTATTATGTTTCTATATTTATAAGAAATAAATTTTGGTTTTATTGTAATAAAAAACATTATTAATAAATTTAATGGTAAAATACCTGACCAATTTTCTACCCATCTTCCCCTAACCCCATTATTTACATGATCAGATAACCTCGCTTAACGCTTTTTAATATTACGCTCTACTTTGAAGGAACGTATACCCCACGTTAAGCGGGGTCTTACTGTATATCAATTTTGCATTTTTCTGTCGGTATCGTACGGGTAGGAATTGATATTCCTTTTCTACTTGGAACTGTTATGGTTAGTGGTAACAGACAAAAGTGGAGTAGCTACAATTTTATGGGTAGAACTAATTTTTAACTATCTTTCATATCTTGCAAGCGAAAAATATTCGAAGAAAATATATCGTTTCAAGACGATTTGGAGATTGAAGATTTTGTAGTGAAAAACAATCATGGATCCGTAACTGTTTGATTTATCACGAAAGTGTTGTATTTAAAAAATATCAATAAACAGGAATCATTCAATAATACTTTTTCTCGAAGATCTCTTTCAAGAGGTGATAAGTAAGCTTTCTTGAATAGTCTTTGGAACAGCAACAAAGTGTTTTGTCAGGGGAAATATCACAGCGGTAACAAAGACATCTTATGAAGTTTGCTATATTATTGGTAATCGTATGAAACAGCTTACTAATGCAGAAATTGTGAAAGATCGTTTCTTAAATGTTTCTAATTTAGTGTTAGTGGAAAAAATTAAAAAAAAATATATAACAAATAATAATTAAAAAAAGCAAAACAGAAGTTATAATATTTTGATCAATTTTCCACATTTTAAATCACCAATGTTACCTTGATCTTAAAGCATGTATCCCCCCCCCACCTCCCCCATTTATTCTCATGTTGCGGCCCTCAGGAAATAACTAACATACGCATGCGGCCCGCGTGAAATAGCTGACATATGTATTGCGCCAAGCAGAAAAAGTACCTCTGATCTAAGCCAATCTGTAATGTAGGTAGAAAGAAAATATTCTAGATTAACCAACCCGACTATGCACATGTATTCAAAAATTGGATTCTCAACTATGTATTCAAAATAATTCCATTTTTTTATTTACAGTTTAGGATTTTTCTAAGTTTAAGGTCATAAACTTTAAAAAAATATGCAATCAGACTTAAACACATAATTAAGAAAATTCTTATAAAATGCAAAAAAATTGACATTTTTAATACATGCCCTGTATTCATTTAATATCATTTTCAAATTATTTCTAAATATTAATTTCACTTTCCAATTTGGAAGAAAATATGCCTTCTTCATTTTCAAAATTTGAAATCAAATTACTGAACAAGTATTGAAGTATAGTTCTAATACGTGGTAATCAGCACAAAATATTTTACTGTTAATTATTTAGTCATATAATAATGTAATAATTATATCTCAAATTACATAAAGTATGAAGGAAATCGCATAATAAAATAAATACAATTCTTTATAATGTTCTTATTTTGATTTGATTTTTGTGTTTCTTGTTTTCTATCAATTGGTTGAATAACTTTGTCATGGAGTATGAGATTTAGAATGTGTAAATTTGGTTTTAATGTGTCCAAACAAGATGGAAAATGTGAACTACTAATACGTACAGAAGTGTTTCGTAAACTTTCAATATTCACGACCCAATATTCAATCATGATTTTCATCGCGCCCCCCAATACAATAACGATACATTGAATTCAATAGTACTATATTTTGAAGCTAAACCTACAGTTCGACTTTTACCTCATTAGTACCACCAGCGTATATAAACGTCTCACTCGACCAGTGTGTTAATTGCCCCGGACGTATATATACGTCTTTCCGAAGTACGATATTTTCTGCGCACTGCTAACCATACATTTGTTCCGAAGGCCTTGGAATGCAATAAAAGAAGCTTGATTGTCTTTGCGAAGGATCTACTTGTTTCAGATTATTTGTTTCTTCATTCCTTTAACCTCCTCCTTCCCAATACACCAGATACCCTCATTTATGTGTTAAATGGTGGCATTAGGGAGCGAATCACGTAGTTTTTAACCGGCATTTAAGGGATTAATTATAAACCGTATAAATTATCAAGATAAGTGTAAATTTTTGTTTTTAATTTTATATATGACAAGCCTATGGTGACACTGGTAATTATTAAACTTGTTCTAAACGTAGTATCTTTAAAATGTTTATAAAATTCATTGCGCAGTACTGATATACTTTTAAGAGTAAATGTGCATTTACTTTTTTATTTGTTTGCTTTTAGTATATTGATAATTTTTTAAACGATCTTTTGTTTTCTACTTTTTAATATGTTCGCGCCCCCTTCGTAGGCTATCACGCCTCCCTAGGGGGACACGCCCCACAGTTTGAGAAACACTGATGTACAGTGTGTAAAAAATAAAGAGTAACATCTGGATTTCCACATGAAACATATCATATACCTCGCAAATCGTTTAATATCAATAGAATAGTTTAGTTGAATTACATATTGCGACAATATAGCTGTTTACAAGATGTGACAAAAAAAACAAACAACGAGACTGGTCTAATAAATTTTTGAACGTACAGAATCAATTCTCCGTGGCATTATTACCTTCAAAGTAGTTCCCTTCAGCCTTCACACACTTCTGCATTAGGTGCTGCAATTGCTGGTAACAGTTCTGGAACGAAATTTTTGGAAGGCCCTTCGGAGAAGATTCTGCGTTTTCGCCTGAACCTCTCCAAATGAGGTAAAATGGTTCCCTTTAAGCAAGATTTAATTGCAGGAAATAAAAAAAAAAGTGAATAAGGAGGATGCTCCATCACAGTAATGTTTTTGCTGGTCAGAAACTGCTTGACAAATAAGGCGTGCGATTGGTTGCATTGTGTTGGTGCAACAGCCAACCATCACTCAAAATTTCGGGCCTTTTTCTCCCTAACTTTTTCACAATGTCTTTTTAGTACTTCAATGTAGTTGTGTTGATTAACAATCTTACCAATGATAAGAGTGAGAATCCCCTCATATCACGAATTTTGGCAATGTTTTGGTCTGTAATCACTTACCTTGGGTGCGCAGCACGTTCACCATCTTTTACACCAGTGCTTCTCAAACTTTCGAAATACACGACCCACTATTCAATCATCATTTCCATCGCGCCCCCCTCCATATAATAACACTGTATTGAGTTCAATAATACTATACTTTGACACTAAGGCTACAATACGATTTTCACCTCTTATGTGCCACCGACGTTTGTAAACATCTCACTCAGCCAAAGCATTAATTTTCTGGAGGTATATATACGTCTTTCCGAAGTACGATCTTCTTTGTGCACTGCTATCCATAAAATTATTCCGAAGGCTTTGGAATGCAATAAAAGAACCTTGACAGCGTTTGCGAAGGGTTTACTTATTTGAGAGGATTTGCATATTTATTTCTTTTCTCCTCCCTTAAAAAAAACAACAAAATACTCTCGTCTACGTGGTAAACGGTGGCATTGGAGAGAGAATCGCGTAACTTTTAATCGGCAGTTAACGAATTAATTATAAACCGTATAAATTATCAATATGAGTGTTAATACAAGCCCATGGGGTCACTGCTAATTTTTAAACTTGTTCTTAACTTAGTATCGTTAATTTAATAATAAAATATACATTGTAAAGTACTGATACATTTACAAGTGTATTATATCAGTGTAAATGAGTATTCTATATTTTATTATATCAGAAAGTATTTTTTTTTTTTTACTTTCAGTAAATTAATAATTTTTTAAATAACCTTTTGTTTTCGACTTTTCAATATGCTCGTGCCCCCCTCGTAGAGTTATCACGTAGAGCCCCACAGTTTGAGAAACGAGGTTTTACACTATCCCTTTCTTCTAAAAACCGCTTATTCCATTCAAACACATGTTAAGTTTCATCTCCATGAGCCTCGGTTAGTATTTAAAATGCTTTCCTGGCTGATTTCTTTCCTTAGAAACTTGATGGTGATTCAACATTTTTCCGGCAGAATGCAGTTGCACGTGTTGACTCAATGACACAGTACTCTCAATTGGCATGATCGGGTTTGACGAAACTTGCCACATGGATAGAGGAGGGTGGGGATGAAGTCGTCACAAAACTGCTGATGTCAACACCATTTTTTTTCAAGTTTGACACCTAGTCTCGTTTTTCTGTGTCACACTTTTTATTTATTATTTGTTATAAAAATCTATTATTATGTTGTGAAATAATTTTTAAAAAATAAATTATTTCTAGATTTTTCAAAAAAACCAATATTCACTTTTACTGAACAAATAAATTTCTACTTTAATTGTCGCAATAATAATGAATTATTACAAGTATTGATAACACAGTAAAATTACGCATTGTAATAATATGCAATTACTCATTTATATTTTTTCATAGTCAAAAAGTTGATGAGGGTTTTCGATATACAGGAATTATGCTTATTAACTTTCCCACAATGTGAAAGCAAGATTCATCACTAAAATCATATGCTCTATAAAATTCGAATCCACTCGAATATTGCACTTTTGTTGTGTTGTCCTTGTCTTTACTAATGAAGTCCGTGTTACAATTTTATCGCCTGAGATTGCCAAATATTTTGCTCGCATGAGCGGCCGAACGGGCTAGACCAAACAATCTTGGACTGGATTCCAAATCACGGATGAGCAGTTTATTATATTCTACTGGGTAGTTCCATAATAATAACAAATGTACCCTGTATTTATAAAGCATTATTTATTATTACAACTTTTTTTCCTTATAACATATAAATATTAAAAATAGTTATAAGGAATAAAACAAAAATCACTCTACAATGTTTTAAATTGATTAGTGTAAATTCTTGACGACGTTAAGTGTAAAATCAATGGAAGACATTCACTGTCCGAAGATATTTGAATCTTTAATTATCAATCAAAATTACCAAACGTAAAGATTTAATAAATTATCCTATGAACTTTCAAAACAATTGTATAATTAGAACACATTAACACAGCTCTTCCGAAGTTATCACTCGTTAGATCAGTTCTCCGCAACCCACGGTCCGAGGACCGGTATCGGTCCGTTGATCAAATGGTGCCGGGCCGCCTAAAGAAAATTAAACTATTGTCATTTTATTTAAAATGGTGCATTTCTCTAGGATTTGCGCAAATTTCCACGGGCTGAGTTTGGTGTTTTATGGCGCAAGAGCCAGTTTTGGCTATACCGCGCCAAACATTCATATGTCTGTGGTCTGGACGGGAATAGAAGAAAAGAAGAAATTGGATGACAAAATAGAGGGTCGAAAATAGAGAAGGATCACTGGGGTACCCCAGGGTCGTGACACCCGTGTTTACCAAAGATAGTAAACCCCTTGGGAAAAGGAAAACATCACTAGGGTACCTCGGGATTGTGACACCCGTACCCACCTAAAGAAGGTGAGCCCCCTGAGGGGTCAAATTTCCACGGAAATCACTTTATATTCCACGTTAAATCACTTTTATTCATTTTTGGTATAACTATATTTTTCATTCTGAAAGCATATTTAAATGAATATAACTAAATTAAAATTGGGAAATCAGAACAATCTAAAATAAAAACAATCAACGCGTCCCATCCTCAGCGGGCAGCGGTAAAATTATCAAACTCTGGCTTGTCCACAGCGATAAAAATGTTGGGGAGCACTGCTCTAGATCGTCTTCTAATACCTCGCGGAAAGTTTTTACTAAAATCCGGAGACTGAGGAGCTTTAATCCTCTCTTCGTGGAGCCACATTGCCAGTAAGTACATGTTTGCCTAATTAACACCTGAGATCCTCTTTGGCAAGCGGTAGCGTATGAGGGGGAGTATTTGTTAAGGGAAGCAGTAGCTCTGCATACTTCAAGGTTTTCTAAATGCTTGAGACATTCGTTAAGTAGAAAGCAATAAACTTCACTCGGGCACTTGAGGTTTCATTATTTAAGAGGATGTGATTTGAGGAGGAGAAGTTGAGGTATCCAAGAAAAACGTTAATTAATTCTAAGGCACTATTTTCTTTCGTCTGGGGTAGTTATTTTGATAAGGAAGAATGCTTTAATGAATAGAAGAGATTAAAATCTGCTTTGATATATGCATTTAAAAAAGCAGTATTTAAGATCATTGGTGTTTTTCCCACAAATTGTATTTGCAGTTTTTTTGGGGGGTTTTCCAATATTGACTAATGATTTGAAAATATAAAAAAAAAAATCTACCACATTATAATTTATTGCAGTTTTTTTCCATGCCATATTTTATTTTGAATCGCTACACTGAAAAGTAAGAGATAAACAAAAACAAAAACTCTACTTTGGGAAATTTAATTCGTTAGAGCAGTGCTTCTTAAACTTTCTATACTTGCAACCCAATTTTCAATAATAAATTTCATTGCGCCTCCCTCTATACAATAACAATGTATTGAATTCAATAATTATATATTTTGACGCAAGACTACAATTCGACTTTAATTATAAACCGTACAAATTATTAAGTGTTAAATTTTTTTGTATATAATTTTGTGACATGCCTATAGGGTCACTGGTAATTATTGAATTTGCTCTTAACTTAGTACTGTTAAATTAATTTTGAAACACATCGTGCAGTACTGATACATTTATAAGTGTATTATCTCAGTGTAAATGTGTATCCTCAGTGTATGTGTAAATGTATTTCCTTTTTTACTATCCCAGAATGTTTTTTGTTTTGCTTCCTTTAAGTAAATTAATATATTTTTTTAAAGAATCTTTTGTTTTCGACTTTTCGATATACTCGTGCCCCCTTGTAGGGTTATCACGCCCCTAGGGATGCGCGCGCCACAGTTTGAGAAACACTGCGTTAGAGCTAATTAATTAATATAATTAAAGATATTCAACTGTAAAATTAATTATATACACTGTCCACTTAAATTAAATAGTCAAATCGTTGTCTAAGATTTTCATCAACAGACAAAGAGACAAGTAATATATATATATATATAAATTAAATCAATTTCTGAAACATTATTACCATTTCGTTTATCTATATCTTTATTTTTAATTTAAAAACTCTATACGGAGGAATATTTTGCCTAAATTTCTGAAGTTTAATTTATTTGAAGAAAAAGACGAACAGTAAGTAAAACTATATCTTTGGTTCCATTAATTCAAAATCTAACTAATTGCTTAAAACATGAATGTATAACATTTAAATTTTAATTTAAAGAAAATTTGTCAATATTTTTAAATTCTAAGAAATAGTTTTTATTAAAAAGAGAAAAAAACATAAGCAAATAAGGTAAAATTATAGTTTTATAAATTAAAAACAACAAAAATAACATTTAACTGATAATCACCAAGCATTAGCTATGTACAGGTACTTATGTTGCTCATGGTTTAAGTTACAAAAATATCGCTCATTAAAATGCAGCTAAAATAATTTTTTTATTATATCCATTTAATCATTATTTTTTAAAAAAATCGATTGCTGAGTATAATATTTCAATTTTCAAGATTCTTTTTCATTATTTAATTCAAATATTTATATTAAACTGAAATAAAGTAGTACCTTTCTGTTAAAAAGTGAAAAAAAAATTCCTACCAGATATTTTAAATGAAAAAAAAAAAACTTTTTTTAAAAAAGACACAGGAATTAAATTCAATGAAACATTACAATAACCTAAAGCGTATTAATAAAGATAATCTATTTCTTCAGTATTTGCATATTAAGTTATGTCATTGGCGATCTTCATCAAATCGCTATAAATTTCAGTAGTTATTCATAGGATAGTATCCATGGTAGAGGACTGACTCGATACTTGAGAACCATACTTGAGCAATTGGCGAAACATCGGTGACAGAATTGGCCTGAATATCATTGATAACATGAAGACTTACTCCACCCACAATGACATACATCTCCAATTTATCCCCTCCTATCTAGACTTTTATTTTAATGATCTGGGGCCGATGAATTGGCCAAGGAGGGCTCCAATGATTCTATAGATAGTAGTGACTTACTAACATATAATGAAATCTACTCAAAGTAAAGACCGACAATAATAGGACTTGGAAGACACCACCTAGTCATGATTGGTATCAACAAAATGGTCCTGGGGCTGCCCTGGAACTAAAAGGCGATAGGAAACTATAGACAGCTATTACTAGACTAATCTGTGATCATAACCGTGGACTAATATTGTTCAGGGTCAAAAAACTTTCCCTGTATGCCTAAAATGAAATGTCCACCTCGCTTCATCGGATCATTTGCTGTTTTGTATAGGGCTTGAGAAAAACTTTATCTTGGAGAATCCAACGATGGTGTAGGATTTTCTATTTGTGAATGGTCTTCTGGACTTGGTTTAGCTTCGTTCTGGAACAAGTGGAATAAATAACAACAATAACAAGATAGAGTATCAGGCAGGTTGCTATAACTCGTAAAATCTTTGGCTGTATACTCCGGACATCTAGTTAATATTTGGCGACAAATCGCTCGCATGCAGTTAATACCGATGCACCATTTCGAATAATTTTTACGCTAAGTTGAATAATATCGCGACGTATAATATTTTTCTGCCGACGATGCATGTGAAAAGCATATTATATATATATATATATATATATATATATAAAGAACACTGTTGTACTTATTTTATTTTACACTAAATTAAGCATCGCTTGCTAACGAAATTACTTATCCCATTTCTAATAAAATATATTTTAGGGTTAAAAAACTCATTTTAAATTGAAAACATATCACAATCATTCGGCCATTTGTCATTAGTGCTATAAATACCTCAAAGACAGCTTTTTTTTATTTCTTTTTTGCATTTTATTGCACTGAAAAATAAAATTGATTGAATTAAGCTTTCCTAGGAACTTCATTTCAAAGACATAACGCGTTAACGACCTTCTGCAAATGACGCTCCTAGATGCATGACATTTTTTTCCCTTTTATTCTTGTTTTTGATTAACATTTTTTTGCTTCTGTCTTTAATTTACTAAGTAAGTTTTAAATCGGCGATATATTTTAAAACTCTATTTTGTAAATTTGGAGCAAAATGCTTTTTATATTCATTTACAATTTATATGTAATAAATTCCTTCGAAAAAAATTCACCAAATCAAGAATTTTTTCTACATATAAAAAATTTCGAGTTTTAAGTGCAACCACTTTTTTTTAAAATTTAAAAGCATTATTTGCGCATTTTTTACATTAATGAATGCCAAGTAAGTTTCCGTATGTAAAATCTTAATATACTAATAATGCTTTTTTTTATGTATTAGTGAATAATGCAACACTGATTATCTTAATATTCTAGGTTTGTTCAGTTATGTTTTTAAAAATTACGGATTACAGAATTTTTTAACAAAACGCTTATAAAATTTGGGCATACCAAATATTGCATCCATAGGAGCATCAACTTACCATATAATAGTTCATTTACTGAAATAATTAAAAATCAATGCAATTAGAACGACGATTGGGTTACGACGTTTCCTTTAGATTTTCCTCGCTAAATATTAGAGAATAGGACTCAAGTTAGGAACATTTTTTCGGATATAAATGCACAGCAGCATTTTAATATTTTATTCTGGATTCGCTATTCTATAGAGGATCACTTACTTTATCATACTACTCATTTTTACGAGTTAACACAATTTTCTGGTATAAAATGTATTTTGCCTTTTTTCATCCGAACCCGTAATGCTAATTAAGCTATCCCTTTACACGTTAGAAGGAAACATTAATTATCAATAGCTTATTTTAAAGTTTTAAAAATGCCTGTTTATAAAACAAATACATGAATTACTATGTTGCAAATTTTCACGAAAATCAAATCCTTTTTTCTGTTTAAAAATGGGTTCTGAGTTTAGTTTAGGATCTTGTACATTTGGCGGAGACATCTTTAAAATATTCAGATCTCGATAACCTTTTGCTTCAACTGTAAGCCTGCGAAATTGATTTTTGAAACAATTAGATCTCCAACAAATGGTTTGACACAACTGAAATAATTGCACAGTTGTCTTTAAATTTTGTTCTCAACCTGCTCTATGCTGTTGCAGTATGTGGTCGCTATTTTGGAAATATTGTTTATAGTTTTTCCACAATCAGAAGCACCATCTGTTGACGAGCTTTTGGACTAACTTTGAAACTGTGCGAGAAAAATTACCTCGTTATCAAAGAATAACACTAAACCGTACATTCTTTTACACATACACATTTTTTAATTGATTTTTCAAATCGTCGTTGGTTTTAAGAAATCTCTTATTATGGCAACAGAAATAGTTTATTTTTCATAAGTATATCACCTCGCCATTTTAACTATACTTCATGTGAGATTCTAAAGTGTACATTATTAATAAATGTTTTTAAATTTCCTTTCATATACTTAAGTTTTCATCTAAATGTTTGAATAGCCATTGACAAAAGTTTTAGATACTTTTCCATTTCGCCAGCGCAAATCTCGCCATCAGGCTTTATTGCCAACCACACATAATATACTCATAAAAAAATGTTATAAATGTTACTTGTCATTCGTTTTCCATCTATTTTTGATGTATTATGAAAAGACATTACTATAAGAAAATAATAAGACTTGAATTGAAAATGTGGTGGTAAAGGTTACACCGGAAATATTCCGTTTGGCGTCGGTTGTATCATTTTTGGCGAATTTATAGCTTGTGCTGCCAAGATGGAAGATTACCCAAGTTGTTTAATTAAGGCTCCCCTGTATTTTTTACATTACATTTACAACAACATAATGGAGGACATTCGTCGATGTGGGTTTTTGACCAGTGGGAACATAATATATAAGTAGGTGAATCGACAATTTAAAAAAAAAAATAAGCACGAATACAATCGTGCCCAGTCAAAAGTCTAAAAGTGGCAGTTGTGTGCAGCTTCGAAAGACAATGTTAACTGCAACTGAGAACACTTCAGACCTTTTTTCTTGAAGTGTTAATATCTGCAGTACCAATGGATCATATATAGATTCTATTAATTTCTAGTTTTTATGAATGGAGTGATAGATTTCTAATCAAATTTGGGTAACAATTTACCATTTATTTGTCAAATAGTTTTCTTTCTCATTTCCCTCGATACCACAGTGGGAGGGCCCCCACTGGAATAACTCTTTGCGATAGATTCCCTTGACAAAAATGACATTTGTTATTTTAATATACTTATTATGAATCAAAGTAAATTATCTATATAATTATTGTAATATTTTCAATATCTCAAATTTAAACAGTAGTTATTAATATTTGCCGCTTTTAAAAATATAATGCTAAATTAAGGGTCATTTCACAATCATTTTTCATGAATATAAAAACACAGTTTCTTATGATATTTCTTTTCTTTTTTTATTATCCTTTATATTTGTGATCTATGGAGTCATTTCTCCAAACCGTTATGCTTCATATGAAAACATTTGTGAATTTCCAATATTTTATTATTTATATTTTCCCAGATTATTCTCCCCAGTGCTTCAGAAATCTAGAAACGTTAAAATTCTTCTTAGAAATCAGGTAGGAAAAAATGGAGACCGGGCGAATATATGTAGAAATAAATGACAACCATTATCAATATATACTGCATCTTACTAAATTTAAGAGAAATACATTTAAAATATGCTCCTATTATCATTGATTTATTTCCATTATTTCCTCTCCATATGTTTCTTCTTTTTACCAGTTTTCAAAGCCAGTGAAAAACTCCTAGCCACTATTTTATTTTAGATACTCATATATTCTCATTTCCAAAACTGAAAAATGTTGCATTTCTTTTGTAATTCAATATATTTCCATTTTATAATGTGTGCTTAATCATTTTTCAGAAACATTAGAAGTGATAGAATTTTTGTTCGATCGATTCCACTGATTAAGAGTTTTTCATTGTTTTCATTTTTATTTATAGACATTACGGGGAAATTATTGAGATTCTGTTGTAGTTGGACCACGAAAAATGGGTTTTTGACTATGATATAAATGCTATGTTCTCCTGGCTACTGAATTTGGATAAAATATGAACTCTTTAAAGTCCATCATCTATAAAAGAAAGAAAAAATGACTCGCAACCTCATTTAATCATCACAAGAACTCTGGAACTACTAAACCTATGGACTTGAAATTTGGTATGTTTGTTTCTTTTGTTGAGAAAATATCTGGTATGATCGTGTTATTTGAAAAGAGGGGGTTGCAAACATGTTATAGACAAAAACAAATTCCTGTTAAACTTTTCGACACATAGACGTGGCATGTAGGGAGCATGCTTCTTTTGTGGAGAAGAAAACTGATAAAAATAAATTGTGCGTTTTTACACTCTTGTGAAGGGTCCGAGAGGGTAACGTGCAATATGGATTAAAACTCTCCTATTTTTGAAATATTAAACCTACAGATTTGCAACTTGGAAAATATGTTTCTATATTTTATGTAGAAATCTTCTAATGAATGTATTGTTAATTCCCTGCATAGATGGGTTTCGAGGGCTTAAGGAAGTCTTATATGTAAAGTTCAGTTTAAGACATTAGTCCTACAGTCTTAAAATTTCGTAAGTATACAACTTCATAAGTATACTTTTCGTTGATAAGGGATACGGAAAATGTTTGTTGGAAATCAAATCTCAAGGGCGCTTTCGGGGCCATATAAATAAAAAATCCATTCATTTAAACTATTAAACCGTAGACTTGTAATTTGAAAAGCATATTTATTTTGTTGGGATTGATATCCTAAGAACGAATATATCAAAAATTACATTTAAGGGAGGGACTTCCAGTGACTAGATGGGACGTTACAGATACAAATTCCCCTTTTATGAACTATCAGGCCCACATATATTTAATTTGGCAAGCGTGTTTATTTTACTTAAAAGTCCGTTTGAAATTAGTTTTAGATGGATAAAGTATGTTACTAAGTAATTTAACACTTAACTTGACTGAGATTGTTATAATGGAAAAAAAAAGAAAGATGTTTAAATTATTTCAGTGAAAACTTCACAATCATATCGTTTTATAATTATAAGATTGGTTTTATAATATACTAATATAATATACGAGAGAGGGCTATATTTTTAAAGTAAGGTCCGTTGGGGCGTATAGTTCCCTAATTCGCGAGTGCGCCGCAACGTGTCTCTGCGTCACTGACCAGCATCCTTTGCGAACACATTCACGTCATTTTTAGTTATGTAGCAGTCGTGTAAGTTTCGCTGTACGTCTTTAAAATGCTTAAGGAGAATCATCCGCCAAGTATGAGACAGGTATGTTTATCCGTTTTTTGACTCCAAGAAACATATAGACTGCAGATATTCATCGCCAGATAACAGAAGTTTATGGCACAGAATCAATGAGAGAAAGCAAAGTTCGAAAATGGGTCAAGAAGTTTAAAGATGGGCGAACAAACGTCCATGACGAACACACGTCCATCAGATCAGCCCTCTGTAATCATTGACGATTTGATGCAAGCAGTTGAAACAAAAATCCATGAGAACAAGAGATTCACGATAACCACTCTTTCATTACAACTTCCCGACGTCTCTCGGTCGGTGATATACAAAATTGTGACTGAAGACCTCAACTTTAAGAAATTGTGTCCTTGGTGGGTACCCAGACTTCTCACAGCGGAGCACAAAAAGAAGAGGTTTGTCATTTCGTTGGACTTTTTGATTCGTTACGAGGAAGACGGGGATGACACGTTGAGTCGAATCGTTACTGGAAAGGAAACATGAGTATCCCGTATCACCCCGGAATCAAAGCAACAGTTGATAGAATGGCGACACACATCCTCTCCCGTCAAGGTCAAAGCCAAACAAACGCTGTCAAAGCACAAGGTTATGACAACAGTGTTCTGAGACCGGCGCGGTGTTTTGCTGGTGAACCTTATGCCACAAGGAACAATAACTCAGGTGACTACTGGCACAACTCATACCGACTCGAAGAGCATTGCAAAACAAACGGCGTGGCATGCTGTCCAAAAGTGTTTGCACCTTCAAGATAACGCAAGGCCTTACACACCAGGGTTTCTCAAACTGTGGGCGAGCAACTCTACAAGGGGGCAGAGCATATTGAAAAGTGAAAAACAAAAGATTATTTGAAAAAAATTATTTGTTAATGGAAAGTAAACGAACAAAATACGTTTTGACATAATAAAAAATAAAACACACATTTACACTGATATATTACACTTATAATTGTATCAGTGCTATATAATGTATGTTATTATTAATTTTACAATACTAAGTTAAGAACATGTTTAATAATTACCAGTGACCCCTTCGGATTCTCATATATAAAATTATATACAAAAATTATCACCTACCTTAATAATTTGTACGGTTTAGAATTAAATTCGTTATTTCCAATTAAAAATTACGCGATTGTATTGGGGGGGAGGAAGGAAAAAAGAAGCAAATAGTCTGAAATAAGTAAATCCTTCGCAAACATTGTCAAGGTCTTTTTATTGCATTCCAAAGCCTTCGGAATAAGTTTATGGATATCAGTGCACAGAAAAGACCGTGCTTCTAAAAGACGTATATATACCTGCGGAGAAATTAACGCTTTGGCTGAGCGAGACGTTTATATACACAGGTGGCACTTAAGATGTTAAAGTCGTATCGTAGTTTTAGCATCAAAGTATAGTATTATTGAGTTCAAGACATTGTTATTGTATGAAGGGGGCGCGATGAAAATTATGATTGAATATTGGTCGCGAATATTGAAACTTTGAGAAGCACTGCCTTCCACTTCTCGAAGGATTAAGCCTTCATCGAATAGTTTAGCTGGGAGGTTTTGGAACATGCACCATACAGCCCTGAATTTGCTCCGAGTGGTTTCCATTTTTACTTGTGCCACAGTCTTAGAAAGAAGCGTTTCAGTGATAACGAAGAAGCGAAATCGGCCGTAAACTCTTGGTTGTCCGACCAGGCAACACACTTCTTTGAAGAGGGTTATCAAAACTTAGTTCTAAGGTATGACAAGTGCATAAATAAACTCGACAACTATGTAGAAAAGTAGGCAGCAGCTGTACAATCCTAAAATAAAGGCTTTTTGAAACAAAATATTGTGGTTATTTTTTTTGAAGCAAATGGACCTTACTTTAAAAAATTAAGCCCTCGTACAATACTAAGATTTTCCCTCCAAAAAATCTATTAGCTTATTTTTCTTAAACAGTAGATTTACAGCAGTAAACCGGATAAGGAAAACCAAATATTTTTAAATTTATTTTACGTATCTGAATATTTTATATAATTTCTGAATTAATCATTCAAAATTCTTTAATATAATTTGTTAAGGTTTCCCAATTTACCTGAAATATGAGCTTCCACAAACAATTTTTTTTATTTCTTTTCGAGAAAAGAACACCGTAGTGAAAAGCTTTAGCTTCCCTCGTTCCTCCTTCTCGTCTTCTAATACTTTATTTAAATCCTTAAAAAGATCAGGTGGTTTCCTGGTACCTTAATTGCATACTTGTGCTTCCACACGATCATTGATTATTTATTTACTTAATTAACCCCTAAGAGATCCCCTTTCGCAAGCTGTTGCGTGTAACGGAAGGCGATTGTTTGGAAAGTAGTTGAAACTTTGTACACTTCTGGATCTTCTAAATACCCATGGAATCCCTTAAATAGATGGAAATACAATTCGTATGTCTACTTCAGAATTTATTTAAATGTATGCAATGTAAAAGATAAAGGTAAATTATGCAAACGAGGTACAATTAACTCAGTGCTTCTCAAAGTTTCAATATTTTTGACCCAATTTTCAGTCACAATTTTCATCGCGCGTCCCCCTTCCATACAATAACAATCTATTTAATTAAATAATACTATACTTTGACGCTAAAGCTATAATACGACTTGAACCTCGTAAGTGCCACCGGCGTATATAAACGTCTCACTCAGCCAAAGCGTATAAACGTCTTTCTGAAGTACAATCGTTTCTGTGCATTGATATCGATAAAATTATTTGAAAGGCTTTGTAATGCAATAGAAGGACCTTGACAATGTATGCCCAGAGGATTTGCTTATTTATTCCTTTTCTCCCCCCCCCTCCCTGAATACATCACAAAAGTGCGCCTACGTAAAAAACGGTGGCATTGGGGAAAGAATCACGTAGTTTTTAATCGGCAGTTAAGGGATTAATTGTAAATCGTACAAATGATTAAAATAAGCGTTAATTTTCACATATAATTTTATATATGAAAAGCCCATGGGGTCATTGGCAATTATTAATGTTGTTCTTAACTTAGTATTGTTAAATTAATTATAAAATACATTGTGCAGTACTGATACATTTATAAGTGTATTATATCAATGTAAATATGACTTTTATTTTTTATAATGTAAGAATGTATTTTGTTTGTTTACTTTCGGTGAATTAATAATTATTTTAAATAATTTTTTGTTTTCGACTTTTCAATATGCTCGCGCCCCCTTTTAGGGCTATCACGCCCCCCTTGGGGGTCGCACCCCACAGTTTAAGAAACGCTGAATTAATTTAATGTTAAGTTGGTGATCGCAAACAATAGTGATACTAGAAGAGGAAAATAATAGATTGATAGTATATAAATCTAAGCTAGGATCGCTTAAAACAGTCAAAATGTGTGTGAGATAATTCAATGTGTTAATTAAGATTTTTTTTTTTGTTCTGCTATTACGATTATGCAATATTCTGAACAAACTCTAAAAATATGTTTCATTAGTTTTATATAAGAAATGTTGTGTTAATGGTTAAGAGAGTTAAAGTAAAATATGGTTTTTATGTAATTTGTAGGTTCTAGGACAGGGATGTCGAAACTTTTTGAGACGTGGGTCAAATTTTGCTCATATTTTTTTTAGTACTAGCGAGTGGGTCACTAAAGCCCGTATGTACCAGAGTTAGGTTTAAAATTTTTTAACTGAATATTTTTGAAACTAAATGTCTTTTAATTCAATTGACTTATAATAATGGCAGGTAAAGAGGGGTGCTATGGAAGTCTCTTTCTACAAATATATCTGATTAAAGTGCATTTTATCGAAGAAAGTGCTTTAAATATGGTTTTCTTTTGGTTTTCGATTGTTTTCAACAAACTATAAGTAATGATCAGAAACTTACTTATACTTCGATATTTTGTAAACACTTTTTTTTGCTTTATTTCCAAATACTACATACTTTCATATACATTTGTTGTTGTTTGAGGTAACTTTGGAACCAGGGGTGCTACTGCCGTATCAATGATACGGGGGCCCCAAACTTCAGGGGCCTAAAATGTGTAGAAGAGATCGCACACAAAAGTATTGAGCCCACCAAAAAGGGATTTCAAAGAATTTGGATTCGAGGTCCCACTCAAGACTAGCTACGACAGTGTTTGGAGCTTTAATGATCAAACTGAAGGTTATAGACAGCATTTAAATTGCTTTGGTGTCAATGGGCTTGAAAAATTCAAATGGAATATAAATAGTGCCTTTTAAAATTAGAAAATTTAAATAAACCCCGCGTAAACGTAAGAGTGGTTGCCCACAACAATCATTAAGGCAGTTAAAGCTTGAGTGGGTCAGCGTCTGACCCACAGGTCTCAGTTCGCCATCTGTGTGTTCCTGGGAGAACGAAAATATATATGTCACATAATACACCTTTTTCAGCATAATTATTTATAGTTAAAGAGAACACACACTGCTGGCGAATAACATTTCAACATCTTGTAGATTTAAAGTAGTATTTAATCATTAGTTTTCGTTATAATTTTTAAACAAAAAGTCGCAACCACCCAGAAAAGTGCATAGAAAACGTTTCAATTGAAATGTTTTACAAAATTCTAATTCAAGTGATTTATACGGTTCCTATATTAATGCTCAATTAGAAAATTTTTATACATATGTATACAGGTTTTTGAATTAAATCTCCACAAATTTGAATAATGTTCGGTTATTAATAATATAAAAGTCGGCCAAATAGAAAGCGGCAATGCTGTAACTTGCAATATGAAGAGAAATATGATTGTGCACTTTTTCATATAGAAGGCACAGAGTGCTGGGTATGCATGCGATACCGTCAGATCCTGACAGAAGCGTGTGTCATAGCGTGGGAGTACGTTAAAGGCATAATAAAACTAATTATACAAGGTCGTTCCAAACTTTAAGGGTATTTTAATAGCCTAATGTTTATCAATAAAAACCGTATTTTTGTGGAAGTTTTTTTCAATCCGATAGCCATGATTTTGACGCTGCAATTTTGAAATGTTTCAGTTAAAGTATGGTATTCGCGGCTTATATAAGAATCCGTTGATCTCAGAAAAACTTAATTAAAAAAAATTAATATTTCCCGTTAACTATTTTAAAAATTGATTTCAATTTTCTTAAATAGATTATTTATGAAGAAAAAATAATCGAAAGTAGCAGAGGTCATTGAAATTTTTGTCTCTGAATCTAAATTTCTGAACAGTTCGTAAGATTTCCGATTACTCTAAGGAATGAGTGAACCTGTAGTGTGAAATTAGTATAACAATTTCTGTCAATTTCTAAATATTAAAATATCGTACACAGCAAAACTAACTCAGGTAGTTTACAAGATATCAAATGGAGAGAAACAATCTATTAGATTTAGAATGGATAAGCACAAAAATAAAATTATCGTCGTTTTCGTCTGGCGTTTTACTTTCCAGGTATTTGATCTAAAAATATTCCATCCATAACTAGTTTGCCTTTCCACCCAACAACAAGTCTTAGGAGTACAAGTATTTTTTCTTTTATTTTTTAAAATACATTTTATACACGAATTTCGAATGTTTAGTAAATTATTGAAGAAAAAAACGTACTCTCGTCTCAAACACGAATCACTTTAGAGTTGGAAACACACGGTACCTTAAAATAGTAACTGAACCATGCAACTATTTTCAGATATTCCGGTATATATCAAATAAATAAAAAATGCACATTGGTCTTTGAAGATGACCTAAGACAAAAATGATCAAAAGCAACAATGCATGAAAATATTATGTACGGAAATTTCTAACGGGGTACAGAACTGCTAAAGGCATTAAGCTAATAGAAGAAAAGGACGCTGCATCTGACTGGTACAATATCAAGTGTTTTTCTCCACAAGTTCTTAAACAAATGAATGCCAAAGGACACATTCTTCAACATGATACTTAATCTTCTCATTCAGCAAGTTTGATAGCTTGTTCAGCAAGTTCTTCAACAAAAAAAAAAGTATCGATGTGATAAAGCAACCATCCTATCTGACCTTTAGCTACTTTTCGACTTAAAAAGGCTTGTGTGGATGTCATTTTCTTTGTGAGAATGAGATTGATGAGACTATAAAAACACATTTTTTCAGTGATTCAAAGAAATTAATGACTCGTAGCACTTAATCTCGGTAAAATTCATCAACAGAAGTGCATTGATGCTGGTAAGGGATGGACGAATTTCAACGCTTCTAAAATTTAATTAGCTCATCTTTTTGTATCTCTAAAATATCAAAGTGACCTTCACATTTGTTTTTCACATATGTACCTAGTGTCCGAAGAGTATGACTACACTTTCAAATATTATTTTAAAGTAAACAAGCAACGGTATTCACTTAAGTTTTTTAATGTTCAATAAAGAAATTATCCTATATTTTCTTTTACAATTCTTTATTTTGTGAGTTCATTGTGCATACTAATAGCTAGATGAAGAACTATACAACATTTCTGGCCCCCTTCTATGAAGAAATATAAGAACCACTTCCTGAATGACTGCTGTAATTCGACTTTTGAATTAATCAGTGCTACGAATTGTAGATTAATAAACGATGCTTTTATCATTTATTCGTACAAAAACTCCAAAGGTTATGTTTAGAGATGTTTATGTTATGTTTAGAGATGTTTAGCCCCATTCTATTTTATGTTATGTTATGTTATTCTATGTTTGTGTAATGTTATGGCCCCATTCTATGTTATGTTATGTTATGTTATATTATTCAATGTTTGCGTAATGTTATGGCAACATTCAATGAGGAATTACAGGAACAATATCCTGAATGACCGCTGTAATTAAAATTTTTAACTAATCAGTGTAACGAATTGTAGGTTAGTAAACAGTGTTTTTCTTTTATCCCTACAAGAACTCCGAAAATTATGTTTAGAGGTGTTAGGTTATGTTTAGAGATGAAAGGGCATTTTCAAATTTTTGAATACTGGCCCCCTTTTCAATCACAATTTTTATCGCGATCCCCCATTAATAATGTACTGAAGCAATAATAATGCACTTTGCCCTAAAGCTACAAAATATCTTAATTAAAAACCCGTACAAATTAAAAAGAAAAGGATATTAAATTTATATATGTAACTTTAAGTAATATATATATATATATTTTCCTCAAATTTTTTAAATTGGAACAGATTGTAAAATCGGTGGCTGTTTTCAAGAAAAAAATATAGATCTCAGCCAAATATATAGAAAATTTACTCAGGTGCTTTCTAATCGTAACCTTCCTTTAAAAAAACTTTCCTCTAAGACAAGCCCACGGAAGTCGCAATACTTATTAAACTTTCCTTAATTTAGTATTAATAAATTATTATAAAATAACTTGTACAGCACTAATCATTAAAAATTTTACTGTCAAAGTACCCCTTACGAACGAGTTCATTTTTAAAAACTAAAACATTCTTGATAAATGCTGAAATTGCCGTAGAGTAAACCCAAATGCGCACAAAGTTACGAAAATGTAAAAAGATATTTTAAAATGAATGCTCATATTATAATTTGTTTTAACGAACTTGAATTTTAAGCCCACAAATTAGCATTTAGAACTAATGTTAAACAATGAAAAATAATATAAAATTCCAATGAAGAATAATAGTGTTATTTTGAATATTTAAAGCCAGAAGACTTCAAAATGTTTTATCCCGGGTGCAGACACACTCTATACTAGCGTTAATTGTCACATGGGGTGATTGAGTCACCCCAATCCTTTTTTAAAATAATTATTTTATTGTACATGATACAAATCATGATTCGAGTGAATAATTTAACTAAGAGAAAGTAAACTTACCTACTTTCAAGAACTTTTCAATGTTTCTTTAGTAACAAATAAACAGTTTTGCCAGAATTAACGATTTTATAATCTGTGTGTCCCATGTTACTGCTAAAAAAAATGTGTAAAACGTTTTTCATTATGCTTTATATGTTTGAGAATACTCATAAAAATAAGTCTTGGCCAAGTAATCCTTCAAAGTGCGTGGTTTTCCAAATATCACAAAATTCTTTTGCATGGTATAAAACGCAACAGAGAGTGATACATTGCTTACAACTTCCCTAAATGAGAAACAAACGCATAAGGGAGAGGTCATAACTAACTGTACCAATAACTTAGAAGGTCAAACAGATTAATAACAAAAACAGATTACAGCTATAATGTGCAGTATTTCAAAAATAATCACAGTGATGAATTTTTTATGTTCCTAAATTTTTTCGATTCTGAGTCTGGGATTTGTTTTTTCTCTGAAAGAGTAGTAAAAATCACTCATCATGTGATTACAAAGAATCAAATAAAAGTTTTTTTGGATCAAAGATAGCTAATTAGGTATTGAAGAAGTTTTTATTTTTGAGAGAGAGGGATGACATATATATATATATATATCGCCTATAAATTATATCAGAGTAAAAGTGCATTTTTTATTATGTCTGGGAAAATATTTTGTTTTGATTCATTCCAGTAAATTAAATAATTTTTAAATCTTTTTTTTTCGATATTCTAGCGCCCCTCTTAGTATCGCGGCCCAAAAGGGGGTTTGAGAAACACTGATGTAAGGTTATGTTTTGGAGATGTGATCGGTTATGGTATTGTGAACCCCTAGGGAACACTTTCTAACTTCCAAACTCCAGTGTGGTGATGCAATATTTGCACTGTACATGTTTTCAGACTTAAAATCGACAAAGTCTTCTATTGCTTGCTTTTGTTCTTGTGGTGCAACCATGTTAAAGCAAAAATATTTCCCAAAAAGGGAGATATTAACACCATCTAGTTTGCGTTTTATTAAGCAAAACGTTTAATAAATTTTCGTTTCGGGAAAGTAAAATGGCAATAGAAAATCTTTATTTGTTTGTTTTTTTTAAATTTTTTAAAGTGCAGTGATATGTTTTGGTCACCTACCTACACAAAAAGGTCTAATAAATTAAAAATTAATTTTTTTTTGCATCTTTTAAATCCTCTTAAAAATCTCAGTTTTGTAATTTTAAGATAAATTAAAATCCCTAGTTATTTTTCTTTCTCTCCACATATATTTCTCATATCTTTATATTAATATGCTTTCATTTATATAAAACGTTTTCTCATGACATAAAAGAAAATGAATTGAATAATGGAAAGGCTATTGATTAGATTTCTAAAATTATTTTTAAGCAATGTGTCCCGTTACACAACGTAAAAATTATTACATGCAATGTCAGTAAGACAAAAAAATTTCTAACAGCCCAAGTTTTTTATGTTAAAAAATTTTTTAAAACGGAATCTATAAACAACTCAAATTATGTCATTTTTTTACGTAATTAATTTTACAACAGTGCTCTAAATTGGGCCCCACCCCCGGGGAGGGGGTACCCTGCCGGGGGGCCAAGCTTTTGAAAAAAAAAGGTTTAAAAATTTTTTTTTGGAATGGTAAAAAAAAAAATGCCTTTGACATAATAAAAATAAATTTTACAATGATATAATTTATTTTTTCATCTTGATCATCAAAAAAATAAAAGATTCCAATTCAAACCCCAAAGATTCTTTTGATTCTATAACCAAATAAAAAAGACATTTTGTTTAATTTACTCAACCCCACGATGAGATTTTTTATTACGTTTTTTAACCCAAAAAACTACTTTTTTTCATATATTTGACCTTCAAACGTACTGGTTTTTTTCATAGTTTTTCTTTGGGAAAAAAATAATATTTTTCTGTTGCTTTTTTCCCATGTGAATGAGATTTTGTTATATGGATAAGCATATTGATCACTTTGAAGGATTATTTGGGCAAGATGTATTTTTATGAGTATTCTGAAACATATAATGCACAATGAAAAACGTTTTACACAATTATTTTTTAGAACATGCTTTAATTTTCCCATGAACAATTTTGTGGTTTTGATTGCTGTGTTGTACGACTTATTATGGTTTATAAATGTAAATGAGCAGAATATATATATATATATATATATATATATATAATGGGATTTGGGTCCCCATTTAATGAAGTTAAAAGATCAAGCAATTGAAGAACCTGCTGAAATAATGCTTTACTCAAGATAGCGAAAGTAAATATGGGAAAAGGTGTTAAAAGAAACGTTTGAGTTGATTTGTAATTTTCAAATGCTGCCTAAAGTCTCTATGGAAAAATTTGGCCATAATGTGACTTCACCTTGTCAAAAGACAAAGGAAGAAAAAAAGGGCAAAAACTACTTTAGATCATCAATGACAGCAAAAATAAAAAAACGTAAGCAAAATATGAACCCCGTTTTGGGAAAATAACGTTTCTGTATTGTTAGGAAAAGTGTATTTACTTATGTCCTTTTTGGACACGCACATTTTCAACATTTTCTTTAGTTTTATTGGGTTTTTTTCAAATTATCAAAGAAAAATTGAAAAGTCCTTTAAAGTAGGTAAATGATTTTCTCTTAATTAAATTATTTACTAAGTGATTTTTTTCGTGTATCGTAAAAATAAATATAAAATAAATTTTATTTTAAAACAAACAAAAACACGCTTTTTTAGTGAATTGAATGAAAAGTACAAAAATAATAATATATATTACTTAAAAATAAACATATACAAAATTTAAAACTTATCTTGTTAATTTTTGTAAGGTTTAAAATTATGATCTTTGTAGTTTAGCGCCAAAGTGCATTATTATTGCATTCAATACACTATTTTTTTAAGGGCGGGCGAGTTAAAAATTATGATTGAAAATTGGGTCGCCAGTAGTGAAAGTTTGAGAACCACTGTTTTACAATAAATTTATGTAAAATATATTTTTTTTTTGAAAAATTGATTCCTAATGAATATAAGAGGGATGTACTGCAACTATTACCATTTTGAAAAAAAATCACATTAAAGTATTTTTTTTTAAACTAAAATTTATTTTTACATGAAAGGGGATGTTAGAAACTCTATTTCTACGTAGTTGCCACCACTGTTCAGACAATTGTCATTACGGAAAACCGCACAACTTATCTATACCCTCTTTAAAGAAAGAGGCCACCAGTGCGAAAAAAAGTGTGTGTGCTCTTGACCACAGGATAGAAGTGATAACTTCAAATTTTATAATGTTATTTCAGGGTAGAGTTAGGTTAATAAAAACCAAGGAGATGTGTTAGAGTATTGTCCTATAAAATTATTTATTCCTATGTCTACTGATATAGTAATAATTTTGGGCGAAATGTACAATCATATTCGGGAGTTAATTGTATTCTAAGAAGGAAACAATAGGTTTATGGTAGCTGAAATAGGTTATAAATCCTTTAGATTCAAAATTTTATTTAGATATCTATAAAAAAAAGAACTCCTTTAAACGTTGTTCCGTACCTCCTTCTGCTTCATTTGGATCATTGGACGTAATTAAATTGAATTTTGATTTTAAAATATCAATTAAAAGTTTTGATCTGTCTTTTGCAAAGTCTACTAAAATTTTCCCACTTAAAATCATAGGTAATTTGTACAGAAGACCTCATCTGGCTTTATGAAATTTGGTTGTAATTTCACAATATTTAATTCTACAAATGAATTAATTTAAGCAAATGGATAGATAGTATAAAGTAGTTGATTGGGAAAGAGAAATCTAGATCAAAACCTTTAAAAAAAGGGTATTTAATCAGAAAAAATTTTTATACATAACTTGGTTATACTAGGTCTTTTGTCATTCTGTGATAGTTTTGTACAAATATATCCGGTGCTGCTGCAAGGAAAGTCTTTTTAATTATATTTGGTTTTCTTGTATTTAAATTATTTAATGTAACTTTTTCTTAATATGTGTATAATTTTTTTTGTTATTTTTTTAAAAGTTTATTTGTTTAATTTTCTTTTGACCAAAGTATATTTTAAATAAAGGGTTAATAGAACTTTTGTTCATTTATTCCAACACTTTTCAAAAATAGATTTTTATTCTTAAGATCACTGCAATATTCCTAATGATAATAATACTATTTTATTAGTTCTATAAAAATTTCTCCCTTTTCACATTCTATGCTTAATTTTAGTATAGGATTTCTTTTTCTCTTTAAGTCTATTTTTTAAAAATATTACGTTTCATTTTCATGCTTCAACTAGGATTAGAAAGAGTCCCGCATTCATTCTTCTAGAACAGGGGTGTCCAACCCGCGGTCCACCTTGAATAATTTTGCAGTCCGCAAGATTCTTTACAACTTTACAATATTTGACTATTTTGTACAATTTTTTTTTTGTTTAAAAAGAGTTTTTTTGTAAAAAATAATTCTCATAACTGTTATTATTTTATCACGCTGCTTGTGTTACTGCGAATTTCTTTTCTTTTTTTTTCTAAGTTGAAATTTATCAAACATAAATCGTGCTCAAACTTAACGCATAAAAATCTGCAACATCAATTACAATACGCAAATACACATACATTGAGATCGACTTGCAAAAACTAAGTGAAAGAGTTGAGAAACAGATATCTCACTAATAATATAAATTAAGCATTATTTGACCATTGCATTATTATTTTTATACTATCTGTGTTTGTATACATGAAAAACAATGGAAACAATAATAATATATATCAGTCTGTTTTAAATTTTCACTCCAACAAATGTTTGTAATGGATCCGAATCTAATATAAAGATATATATTTTTATATGCGGCCCACGGGATTGTAAAGTTCTTCCGAAGTGGCCCACGAGGCTATTTGTGTTGGCACCCCTACCCTAGAAAGAGGTGAGGGGGGAGGGAACTCCACTTAGATCGAAGCTAGGAACTTTAATTTTACTTTTATTAGTGGGGGGACGAACTACCGATTTCAAAGTGGCGAAGGGAAACGTCCCTCTTTTCCTTTTTAGGGGTATGTATGTCCGAATGAAGACGAAAAAAGCCGAATGAGTGTTACATTCCCGAGCGTGATATTCATTCAAGTTCACTCTCCAGCAAATCGCGCCAATGGAGTTTATCATTTCAAAAATCCAGAAATTTGTGGAAAATCATTACAAAGCAATCCTACTGTAAATCGTCTTTATACACGAATTTTCTCATTCACTTTTTCATCCACACCATCATTTAAATCAGATGGCCGTCATGCACATCATCATCACTTTTTAGTCATGAACATTGGTGCCCCACTCATTGAATTATCAAACCCTCTTTCTCACCATTCCACTATTCACATTACATTTTCACCTTAAATCTCTACAAGTTAACGATGAATTTCAACTGGCTTATCATCATTTTCTTTTAAAAGAATTGACTGCGGAACGAACTTCACTCTTGGTGGGATCAGCAGTCATCTTAAACACTTTGAAAGCTCACTAACACGCGTAAAAACAACACAATACGACTGTAATAGCGTCACTGGATTCACAACCAAGCAGAGATACGTATACGCAGAGGTTTAACTTCGATATCACCGCTGCAGTTGCAGTAGAACAACGAAAATGTACCTAATTTTTGGACACGCTTCCTATAATTACGCTCTTTTTGGTTCTATGTTTTCCTTCAATCGAAAGTGGTGTAGCATAAAAATGCCATCGAAATTTTTTTCTGAGGTAATATATAATTACTGATTTTGTATCCATATTAGAAGGAATTGCAATCCGCTTTAAGGTATCCGACTACGTTCGGAACCGTGATTTTAAAAAAGCGCATAAATGGATAATTGTCATGATATTTAGTGTCACTTAGATTAGAATGCATGTATAAAATTGTTTTAAGGACATTTTGACAAAAAAAATTATTTAAATACAATATTTTGTTAAAAAATTAATTTAGAATAATTTTTTTTCCAAATGTTCTCCTTTTGTGAAAAATGCTTCTATTATAATAATATTTTGCCTGTATATAGCTCAGAACTCTTTACAGAGGCTCAACTAGAATTTTTGAAATATACACATTATTTTCAGAGTTACCACCCATTTAAATAATTATTGGCGTTTTTTTCTTAAAATTGCTCTCTTCTGTTATCGTAAAATATGGATAAACCCACTTCTAAGTTATATATTTCAAAAATTCTAGTTCAGCCTCTGTACAGAGGTCTGAGCTATATACATGCAAAATATTATTATAATAGAAGCATTTTTTCACAGAAGGAGAAAATTTGAAAATAAAAATATTCTAAATTCGTTTTTTGCCGAAATATTGTATCTAAATAATTTTTTTTGTTAAAATGTCCTTAAAGCAATTTTATACATGTATTCTAATCTAAGTGACACTAATTTCATGAAAATTATCCATTTACGCGCTTTTGCAAAATCACGGTTCCGAACGTAGTCGGATAACTTAAATTATGTATAATTTTAAGAAAAAAAAATTAAAAAATAATGTTGCAGATATTCTATTATGAAATGAGATACCAGCTTGATTTCATAATTTGGATATATTAATTAGCATTCGTAGCAATTGGATTTGAGCTCCAATTTTCACTCTCTTTTTTGGTCTTATTTTCATCTGTATGGGTTTTTTTAATTAAATCCAATTTTTCCTAGGATTAATATTATGATCATTTTGAATCATATATCATAAGCTGCAAATTTATTGATCCGATTATCACAAAAACCTTCAAAAATAATTGCTAAATCAGAGAGGATTAACTATTGTGAAACTGCTAATTAATTGCTTTATTTATTGTTGTTAGATGACATACCTTAAGTTTTAAATTAAATTACTTCTTTATATTTCTTGCTAAAAGCCAATTACATTTTTTCATCAAATTAATTTACACAGGAATCAGCGCCAAAATACTTTTTTCTTAGTAATTTCTTTATTAATTATTTATCGGAAATTTCATTTACATTTGCTTGAGCGAGTATCTAGTAACATCACCATCTAAAGCAACAAGAGAGTGGCTGGTGTAATACCGAAATGAACCGAGATGAGACCCAAAAATGTTTAGGGATATAAACCCCGGCTAATTGAGAGGGCTATTTGTGGTGGACCTTCGAATAGTGGTCAAGTCACAAAGACGACAACAAAGCTAGCACCCCACTCCTAACTCACTACTCTAATATGAAGGTGGCTCCGGTAGCCTAGTGGTCATAGTAACGAACTAATGGTTGTCGTTGTACATTACATCAGCGTTTCTCAAACTGTGGGGCGTGCCCCCTTTGGGAGGCGTGACAAGTCTACAAAGGGGACGCGAGCTTATTGAAAATTCGAAAGCAAAATATTATTTTAAAGAAAAATTATTAATTTATTGAAAGTAACCAAAGGCAATACATTCTTAAATAAAAAAAATAAATAAATCAAATAATCATTACACCGATACATTACACTACTTATAAATGTATAAGTGCTACACACTGTATTTTATAATTAATTTAACATTACAAAGTTAAGAACAAGTTTAATAATTACCAGAGACTCCGTGATCATCTCCTAAAATTTTATACAAAAATTAATACTTATCTTAATAATGTGTACGGTTTATAATTAAAATATCTTTACTGCCGATTGCAAGTAAACGCGATTCGCTTCCCAATGTCAGCCGTTTTCCTCGTAGGAATGCTTATGTGATATATTGGGGGGGGGATGAATAAAGAAGCATATAATTTGAAATAAGTAAATCCTTCGTAAAAGTAATCAAGCTCCTTTTATTGCATTCCCAAGCCTTCGGAATAGTTTTACTTATAGAAGTACACGGAAAATATCGTACTTCAGAAAGACGTATGTATACGTCCTGGGAAATTAACGCTTTGGTTGAGCTAGACGTTTATATACGCCGGTGGCACTGAAGAGCTTAAAGTCGGATCTTAGTTTTAGCGTCAAAGTACAATATTATTGAATTCAATACATTCTTATTATATTAGGGTCGTGGACATTGAAACTTTGAGAAGCACTGCATTACATGTAAAGTAAGTACATACAAGTACGATTAAATAACAGGACGAAAGTACGTATAAAGTAATATATTATGCGGAATTTCTCCATTCCCTTTAAGGCAAACATTTATCTTCGAAAATTGAATTTTCTTGAAAAATAAATATGCGTATTTATCATTAAAATTAATACTATCTCTATAAATGTATATCTAGTATTAAATGGCACTAATTGCTTTATAAAACTTTTGAATTACAGTAACATATAAAAGTAGCTAATTCAAACGAGTTCCTTTATCCTCTTATATTGTTGTTTCTAATCCTCCAGAGTCTGACGAGATCAGACGAAATCCATTAAACGCGTTGAGTCATAAACAGTCGAAAACAAGAAATGGCTCATATAGGTATATTTACTAGATATATCCATACAGTTCAAGATATGCTCGAAACAAGCCTGTTGATCAAATCACTTGGCATAGATGATAAATGTTTTGCGTTCTTTGTGAATGAGAGGTACTGGATGTGACTGCTGGCAAGGTGTCCGAGTGTAGTCTGGGAGCCTGTGTCACACTTTACGGTTAGAGCTAGAAAGGGTGTATTATTCACATACCAATGATAAGGGAGAGACATGTTCCACACCATCAAATTTTGAGATTTTTTTATAACGAGTACAATTCTAAAGATAAAAGAGTGGAAGATGAGGGAGTTGGAAGAACCTTAGCTAGTTTGTCAGACTTTTTACTGCCGCAAAGTATTACGGGCAATGGGATCCACTTAAAATGTGGATATCGTGGTTCAGTGATATCAATTTTAGCATGTGTAGGACAGAGAAACTGTTTTATTCACCAACAAGAAACCAATTGTCAAAACATTAGCGAGAAATACATCAACTTACTGATTAAACTTGTGATCTTACAGTGGGTCTCAAGAGCTTTGGAAAGCCACGGAGAAACTCTGACCAAAATAGGTCATATCCCGAGGCACCTGGAGAGAACCGAGGTTGTATTGCTAGCTTTCGCCTAACCACTGGACATGACTTTTTGGGAGTATACCTACAGTGGCTAGGCCTGGCAACTGCAGGTATGTAACTCCCGCTCTGCACTCATGTTAGAATGGATAACGACTTCCTGTTCTGTTCCAATGCACTGGACTGATGGCATCGTCAGTCTGTATTGGGAGGCCAAGAAACCATGCATGGACGTTGGACAAATTAATAAATAAAATGGATTGGTCCTTAAAACGAAATCTATTTCAATTGAGCTCTTGATTAAAAGAGTATTTATTTTATGTCATATATAAGAATCATAATTATCAAATTAGCTTTTTTCCCGAATGCTATTAAATAATACATACTAAGGTATCTGGCTACTTGCGACAACTTTTTTTTTAATAATGGATATATGGAGATTTTTTTGTGGTTTTTAGATTTATTTAGTATATTTTAAGAAAAAAAGACTAAAAGTAAGAACTGAAAAATAAATTATTGCTACTAAAATGGGAAAAAATGGGTAAAAATTGACAAAATATTACATAAATGGGGCTCGCTCTGTACAAATAGTAAATGAACAAATTCTCAATTTTTCAATTTTGATGTATTACTTTGCTATTTCTTTTTGAAGTAACCTTCAGGATAAGAGATATTTTAACTTTTACAAAAACTAGAGCACTTTATCTTAGATGTTATATGAAATTGCTTTAAAAAAACTGTGTTTGTATTTACATAAAGAACTGTAAATTTTGTAATAAAACAATGATTGATAAATCTGAAGGTTAAAACACTCCTGTTGTTATACAAAACATACACACAAAATTTTAGCAAATTATTTTAAAAACTTTTTGAGCAATCACATTCCCCGTTTGAATTTTTTGGAAAAAACACATTTCGAGTAAAACGTATTTTAAAGTTTGACACCTTATGTAAAGTTATGTGGTATCTGCTTTTACTAAAACACCTGTGGTTTTTTGTTCTAGTGAATGGAAAATAAAACTCTTGGTATTTTTATGAAGCTTCTAACATGGCCTATAAAATAAAATCTTAAAAAAAATTGTCCATTTTTAAAAAAAATCATGATTTTAGGGTAGTTGGATACATTAAGAGCATGAAAAAAAAGCTATACATAACGTAATTGGCATGTGCATTAACAAAGCATTTTGTTTCAAATTTGAGAGGGTGAAAAGCAGACGATGATTCCAATTGTTTGAATAATAACAAATTTATTAATAGGAAGAACAAACAAACGATTACATATAGACATATCGACGCATGTACACAAACAAATATTGTAACAAATTATTTACAGTTGTACAAATTGCACTCATTATATACAAAACTTGCAACATTCCAGAAACGGTTATCTATATAATTCTTCTAGCATGAACTCGAACAGATAGTCTCTCTCTTTCTTATACCAGTTACCAAACACGACTGAACTCTTCTAAACTTTTTCAACTTTCGTTTCAAATGTCCAATATACTGCTTCATAGTAATTTCTAGGATAGATTCTAGAGCCTTCCCGATGGTTCCTTGGCGATGTTATATATTTAGTCACATTTGTCGCTAATGGAGATAAGATTACCAATCTGGAAACCCTGGTCACACATCATATGGCTGTCATAATCGTATTTTTTCTTGTCATGCGGGGAAGCGAACTTTTTCTGTAAAGCCCAAATTTCCAATAAGAAGAGAAGCGCTGTAGGGAAAATAACACTCACTGCGAATTTCAATATAGCATGGTTTGTCATGTTATATTCTTTGAATCCTACAGAATATACCGAGATTAATCTTTTTTGCACACTCTGGAAATTAACAAAACACTAATTTGCATGACAATAAAAATTATCTTACTGGTTTTCATGAGTCAGTCGATTTAAATTTGATAAGTATTTTACATATTTTTATACAACAGTAATTGTAGATTATCAATTCCTGACTCAACTTATTTGTGAAGAATTTTTTGTGAATGTTCTTTTAATTTTCTTTTTTAAGATTTTACTTTATAATTTTTAAAACATAAAAATAATAAATTTACTTACTTTAAGAACGTTTATAATTTATAACGTAGAGAATAAATTTGAGCAATAATGATAGGGACATTTATGTGAATATTTAACGAGGTATCATCTATTAAAAAACAAAATTTATCACTTTCTCCTTAAAGTGGTCGCTTATAAAGCTACTACTTAGGACTAAATTTGATGCTGTTATTTAGAATGAAAATCTTTTTAGTGAGCCTTATTATTATTATTTTTTACATAGCTCGCGTTATTCTTAAAGGTTATTTAAGCTGTACAACTTATTTAATACCTCTAAAACTTTTTAGAAAAATATTTACATCTAAATTACAGTATGTAGTCTTCTGCTTTTACTAGGAAATAAAACAATTCCTCTTTTTTGTCAATCGTATAAGTTTACTAATCTTCGATGGTTAATACAAATATCGAAAAAGACTAAATACACACCACTAACTCGATCGTAGGGATAAACATTTAATCAGAAATTTTCCGACAGAGTTGTTTCGATTGGATACGGATGATGTGCTTCAATTCTACTTGGTTTGGTTAAGTATACTTTGGGAGATTTGTATCTAAATCATTGCTAAATTGGATTTGGTATAAAAAATGGGGTTTGTCGCAAATTATCCATGAAAAAGTGATAGATGTAAAAGAAAAAAGTCGATTTTCAGCGGGCTGTATAAAAGACATATAGATGTAAAAAGAACGATAAAAATATATTTAATGGGAAATGTTTTACATTAACAATCAATTTTAAAGAAAAAATATATTAAATTTTGAGAAAGAGCAAACCACGTTAATGGGTTATAGGACACTTTTTCAGTTCTAAGTATATAAATAAAATGAAACTTCAAATTTTTGTGACAAACAGCTTAACGTAGTGCTTCTCAAACTCTCAATATTTACGATCCAATATTCAATCATAATTTTCATTGTGCCCTCTACCATATAATAGCAATGTATTAAGTTCAGTAATATGATGCTTTGACGCTAAAGCTAAAACACGGCTGCACCACCGGAGTTTATAATCGTCTTGCTCGGCCAAAGCGTTAATTGTCCAGGGTGTATATATACGTCTTTCCGAAGTACGAAACTTTCTGTGCACTGTTATTGATAAAATTATTCGAAAGTGCATGAAATGCAACAAAAAGACATTGAAAGTGTTTGTGAAGGATTTAATTATTGAAGAGGTATCCTTGTTTATTTATTTTCTCCCCAATACATCTCATACGCAAGCCGATGTGGAAAACGGTGGCATTGAAGAGTGAATCACGCATATTTTAATATCGACCCCAGTAAGAAATTATTTAAAAACCGTAAAAATTTTCAAGATAAGTGTGAATTTCTGTATATACTTTTACACATGATACGGTGGGGTCAATGTTTATTATTAAACTTGTTCTTAACTTAGTATTGCTGAGTTAATTATAAAATACATAATGCGCTACAGATACATTTATAAGTGTATTATATCAGTGCACATGTATATTTATTCCTTATTATGTCAGAATGTATTTTATTTGTTTACTTTCAGTAAATTAATATATATTTTTTTAAATAATTTAGTTTTCGGCCATTCAATATGCTCACGCCTCCTTTGCAGATTTATCATGTCTCTCTAGGGAGTGCGCCACACAATTTGAGAAATGCTGGCTTAACCCCTTAAGTGGTTCTGGCGTATACATACGTCTCGCGTATATACTGGTGACGTGTATATACGTCTTCCCGATATGCGATCGTTTGAGAAATTAAGTGCAAAAGGTTCTTCTTGGAGGGTCGGATGCAGCTCTAAACCCTTTGAGTGAGCTCGATGCTCTGGAGTAAGTAAGTCCAAAAGGTTTTACTCGAGAGCGATCGCGCGGAGCACAGAATCACCCCAGGATCAGAATCTTTAATTCTGGGAAAACTGTTTCTTTGTTACCAATGACTTTGTCAGAATCTTCCTATATATGACAGTCCTCATGGACACTAAAATGTATTTGTTGACCATTCCTTTTTTTTTTTTACTTTTTTAGTGGTACCTTTTTTTTTCCCGCATGACCACTATTGTTTCAAAATATTTTCCATGAACACATTATATTTTCCCAAGTTAACAACTTTTGATTTACTGTATTGTACGACACATTACGGTTTATAAACGTAAATGAATGGAATATAATATGAAATGGAAATCTGCGACCTCTATTGGATGAAGTTGAAACTTTGATAAAAGTAATTAATCAAACAAGGGAAGAAACTGAGGAAATAATGGAAATTAATCATAATATCGAAAGTAAATTTGAGAAAAAAGATGAAAAAAAAAATGTGAAGCGTTTGAGTTGATAGGAATATTTTCAAATGCTATCTTAAGAACTGCATCAAAAAGGATAAGAAGCCACAAGAAACATTGCGCCATGTTAAAAGGGCAAAAACAAGAAAAAGTTCACAAGCAATATGTTTTGTCCATCGGCTAAGGACAATAAAACAATAGCTTGAACAAAATATGATAGTTTTGCCTGTAAGTATCATTCCTGTAACAGTCGCAAAAAGTGTATGTTATTTGTTTCCTTTATTAAAATCTTGCACATTTGAAACATTTTAGTTTCATTTGATAGGATTTTTTCTCAAATTATGGAATAAAATTTGTCCTTAAAATTAGGTAAGTTTGCATTTTTTAATTAAATTATTCACTGGGATTTCAATTTTCATCGTATACAATAAAAGTAATTGTAAGAAAAGGAATAGGGTTATACTCAGTGACCCCGCGCGAACACTAACGTTACTATTAAACGCGCAACTGCTCCCGTGTTAAAAATATATTGAAGCAATTTTTTACTACCATCTTACTAAATTTTGTATGGTATTAATTTCTAGCATTGCAATTGCTATTTCTAGTTTTAAAAAAGTCTTAGAAAATGCATTATTTTGCTGAGAAAAAGTACAACGTCCATTTCTCATTGGCTGAAAGAATTGATTTAGAAGAAAAATAAGATCCTTTTTTTTTCTATTCATAGCTGTGCCAAATTAGAGTACGTTGAAGTAATGATACATAATTCTTTTCAATAAATATCAGCTGGAGCACAATCTAACTTATTTCGGTATCAGACATTTATAAATCAGAGAAAAATTTGTTTTCATATACTTTATTCCTTCTAAGACCACTTCTAATTATATTTTTCAAATGACTTCAGCTAATTGTGCAACTCTTAGCGTTATCCTTCGAATTAAATTGTACAGTGGGTGATCGGTTAACGAACAAATTGATTATAACGAACACTTTCACGAAAGATTTTTGTGTTCGGATAACGAACACTTTCAAGAAAGATTTTTGTGTTTGGACAACGAATACATATTCCGATAATGAACAAAATGAATTCTAACGAAAATTTCTCAGCTCTGAAAAAAAATAATATTAAATATTTGTTGTCATTTTGAGTAAAAAATAAGATCACTGGAAGGAGAAATGTTTAAAACAAGCTTAGTATTGATAATTACTAAATGAAACGAATTAACAATGAATTTAAAGACCATTCAATAATTTTTATTATGACTAAAATCAATACACACTTGAATACTTGAATTTCAATATGAATATCAATATTTTCTGACAGCTGATAAGTTATGGGATAGTGGATTTGCTGACATGGCAAATAAATTAAGCGAATTCTTAATTTTTTTCAAACAGTGCAGACTATAAAATATAAAGGTGCCGATGACGCGCTACCGCCGTAAGAATACGTGAAATATGAGAAACGGACTAAAAATCGTTTTTCATCTCTCCTGAATTATGTTGCTTATCTATTAAACTTCAAAGCTCTATTGAAAAAAAATTCCAATAGAATTTTCATACAAATTAGACCATCAGTTTCGGTTTTGATTTCATTTTCTTAGGGTCTCCAGAACGAATTAATCGATTTCACATAGAAGTCTATGGTGAAACGATGATCGGATAACGAACAATTCAGATAGCGAACATAGTCTTGGAACGGATTATGTTCGTTATCCGATCACCCACTGTGTGTACTTGGAATTCATCAACTTCTCGGGATTTAGAATTCATCCACAGGTTGAATATAATTATTTTACATACAAAATTCTGTAAAAAACAAAAACTCTGCTTTAAATGGGGACTGAATGTACTGAAAATTTAGAAAACGGTATGACATAAGGGGAAAAAAATCACTAGGCGTTTTCATTGTTACTTTTTCTGCGGTTTTTGTCCGTAGGACAATTAAAAACCGTTTTTTTTTTTCAATCCAATGCTGAATTTCTTTACCTTTATTGATGGGTGTTTCACAATTATTGCAACAACTATTGAATGACTTGGCATTTCATTTTTCTGTCAAGAAACTGAAACTCAATCATGCATATTGAACAGTACAGTTAATTTAATGGGTTCACATAAAATTTGATTCGATTCAAATTACCACTTGTAGCTGAATACAATTTTGTTATTTCACTTATAACGTGATCTACTGATACACTTTGGAATTTCTTTTATTTATGCCACACCGTTTTCGTACTTTCCCAGTATATTCGGTTCAAATTTGAAGTCATTCTAACCAGAGGTTCTTTTTTATAGCATTTTAAAATTGGAAACTTTAATTATAATCACCTTGCACATGTTAAGAACGTTTGGTTCTATAACGTTTAAAGGTAGAAAATTGCTTTACAGAATTGAAAGAACATTTTTATTTTTCGTTTGGGTTAGCTACGCTAACATCAAAACGTTGCAACTTGTCTGATGCCAAAATACGGACTGTTGCCAATCCAGTAAAATGAAGATGGTTACAAAGAAATGCTTCCATATTTACAAATATAAACATAATTAAAATTAATTTTACATAAAATATACAAAAATATTAAATTACATATACTTAAATATAAAAGTAGTAAATTCATCTTAAAAATTAAGTTGTTTTTCAAAACATAATGTTCCATAATTTTATAGCACTTATGATTTTTTATTAATTACTTTTCAAAATATAAAGTTCTATAATTTTATTACATTTTTGTTTGTTTATTAACTCACTCAACTCTTGTAGCCATTAGTTGGCAACGAATGGAACAATTGTTTTCCCAACATACGTTAAAGAAAAGAGATCAAAATATTTGATATCTGTATTTTAGAACTATCAGTGTAATAACATTGAAAATAATCGAGACACATTTCATCAAGCATCTAGCATATTACTCCATGTACAATTTTTTTCCCTGTATTGCTTTATTTTTAAATAGCAGAATATAACCTATAATGATTTTAAAAATTGCATTCACGCGCAGATAAAATAAATCTAAAATCTTCATCTAAATTAATTTTGAAATTTTTAATTGCTACGACAAATCATAAGCTTTATGATCATTAAAAGCAGATTCATTCATGCAGAAAATTGAGATACCCACAGTCAAAGTAAGCGTAACATTCGAAATAACCCAAACTTTATCTCCTAACTGCAACCAACATAACATTTCGATTCTAAATCTCTAATTAGACGCTAATTATATACTGGGAAGAGTCCGCTTACAATTAGCTTAGAAAGTCATTAATTCTCAATTTGTAAGTAATTGATGAACAAGTGCTTTAGTGAATTCTACTGAAATTCTGTTTCTTTTACAGTGTTCCACAGTCGCCATTGAGAGAGTTTACAGAAGTATTTAACTATTTTCATTAATTCAAACCTATTATGTAAGTTTAAGTTTCTACCCATTGAATTTCCCTAATTGTTTCTAAAACAAGGATTTCGTCCTGAAATCCAATAAAAGACCAGGTGACTAGGTTTACTGAAACATGAGCTGTGTGCTTATTAAAAATAAATGATCACAGAATAATGAGAAATGTATAAATTAACTCAGGATTGAAAAAGCCTATTGCATGCTTTCATTGTCTTAAGGAGATAAAATTTGACTGCATCCTAATTAAAATAATATAGATATTCTGTAATGATATACTTATGGTGGGCTTTGGAGAGCGATATAATTTATTTTTGAGTACCGTATATTTCCGAATATAAACCGTTCCATGTGTAAGCTGAAATTTTTTTTTAATGATAAATTTAATCAAAATTTAAAATCCGTATATCAACCGAATTAAATTTATTTCAATCCATTGTAAGTTTTAAACATGTCACCAAGAAGGGGAAAATATTTTCCTATATAATTTACATAAAGTAAAACGCCAGACGCGACCGACGATAATTTTATTTCCGGTAGCCCTCTCTGAAAGTAAATCATGCTTTTTCCTCTTTACTCATTATCTTCTTTACTATATGTTAAGCAGATATTATATGAATGTTAAAAATTAATGTTTCAAAAATCACAAAACTCATTTTGTGGCGAATAACATACAGCTAGAATTTATCTGTTATCCGGGGTGAAAATAAAGGGTTTAAAATTTAATTTAAAACGTCTCTAAAAATAAAAAAAAAATTGTTTACTTTAAAACCAAAATTTTAAAAAGTTAAATCCATGCTAATGTAATGTATATATTTATTCGAGAAGATACATATATTGTGACAGGAGCAATATGATATTTTCACGTTATTGATAATTTATCCATATTATTGACAATGCGATTTTAAATTCCAGGAAATATTATTTTCTCCCTATAAGTTGTTATCTAAAATATGTATTTTATTCTTAATTGTCAGAAAAACGTATGGAAAACGTTTTTAGAAGAAATAGTTGAATATAAACATTATGAAGAATATCATTATTTAAATTAATTCTTTGAAACAAAATACTTCGAAATGTAAAACTCAAAAAAAAAAAAAAGACAATTAATTTACAGTTAATTTTAATTTTATCTCAGTTTAAATATGTTTTTTTCTTTTGTTGGAAACAAAATTTTTTTAAAAAAGGAAAAAAAAAGGGGTTTCCCTTTAAATTTCCCTTTAAAATTTCAATTTTTAAAATTTTTAATTTTTAATTAATAACCGAAGAATTATTCAATTTCTTTTTTTTTTCTATGATTATATCAACCATGATTTATATTTGACAATATTTTTTAAAAGGCATTTTATTTCTTAAAAAACCCAAAATTTTTTTAAAAACAGAAAACGTCAATTAAGTATTAACTTTAAATTAATTTTTTTATAATATTTTTTCCCCACCTTTGTAAACAGAACGTAATTTTTCTCGATTCCATTTGCGGTCGTGACCTGTAAAATTGAATACAACTGTCTTAAAAAAAAAATTTAAAATTTGTTTTAGAACAAAAAAAATGAAAAAATGTGGGAACACAAAATATTTTTTTGCTTGCAAAATATAAAATCCCGTCTCTCGCATAACCTTTTAAACCCGTGTTTCTCAAACCGTACGAGGGGGGCGCGAGCACATTGAAAATTTTGAAAACAAAAGATTAATTTTAAAAAAATTTCTAACGTATTGAAAAAAACAAACAAAAATACATTCTGGCATAATAAAAAAAAAGTGAAATCTACACTGATAAACCCTTATAAATATATCAGTATTGCGTGTATTTTATAACTAATATAACAATACTAAAAAAAAGATAAGAACAAGTTTAATAATTATCAGTCATCCCTTAGGCGTGTCATACATAAAATTATATGCAAAAATTAACATATTTTGATAATTTATACAGTTAATAATTAATCGCTTGAATGTCGATTAAAAATTACGCGATTCGCTTTCTAATGCCCCCGTTTAACACGCAGGTGAGCATATTTTCTGTATTGGGGGGAGGGAGGATAGAAAAGGAATAAATATTCAAATCCTTCACAAACACTGTCAAGGTCCTTTTATTGCATATTGCATTGCAAAGCCTTCCAAAAAATGTTATGGACAGCAGTGTAAAGAAAAGATCTTACTTCGAAAAGACGTATATATACGTCTAGATCAATTAATGCACTGGCTGAGTGAAACGTTTATATACAGCCGGTGGCACTTAAGAGGTTAAAGTCATATTATAGCTTTAGTGTCAAAGTAAAGTAATATGGAATTCAATAAAGTGTTATTGTATGGAGGGGGGAGGGGAATGAAAATTTTGATTGAATATTGGGTCGCACATATTTGAACTTTGAGAAGCACTGCTCTAAATTGGTAGTAGATCTAGAAAGACTTCTGAACTTGCAAATAATCATACGAAAATGAAAATGTTAGACTTAAAAGCCTTTAAGCGTGAGCTACATTTTACTTTTTAGAATGATAAAATTCCTTATGAGTTTTCTGAATTTCATGTTTTATGCATGATGTACAGAGCAGATCTAATACAAGAACTTATGTAACGCAAAATATGTTGTGACTATTTCATTGAAACTGGAAAAGTTATTCAGAACAAAAAGGAATCAGTGTACTTACACCTGAATTTTAAATAAAATGGAAATGTGGAAGCATAAAATTTTTAAGTAACTGTTTGTGATTTATATTCATGGTAGAAGTAAATGATTAATTAATAGATTATTTTTATGTCAACAATATTATTCAAAAGGGTGTGAAATTAATACTAAAATTTAATTACAAATATTATTTTAGAATTGTTCAGCTAATGAGTTTAAAGACAAATTATTCTACTATTCAGAACCATTTCCAAGGTTTCAAAAAGTAAATTGTATTTTTATATTACTGTTTCTGAGATTTATTATAAACACATAATTTTATTCGAATGTTATACATAATTTTACAACTGGTAGCAGAACGTGTTGAAACAGTTTGAAAAAGGAACATTAAAACTGGCTTAGCATTTAAGCACGATTTTTTCAACAATGTCAGAAAAAAAGTTAATATCCAAAAAATTGAATTTTTTTTTATTTAATTCTTCACTAGGCATATGATGTAATTAATGTTTTCGTGGGCCTTGAGAAGTTTAATTCACATCTACATGATCTTACAAAATACACCTGTGAGAAACACAAAACCTATTATAACAGTGTTTCTCAAATTGTAGGGCGCGCACCCCTTGAGGGGCTTGATAACTCTACAAGGGGGCGCGAGCATATTTGAAAGTTGAAAACAATAGATTATTTAAAAATGATTAATTTACTGAAAGTAAATAAACAAAATACTTTCTGATACAATAAAATATAAAATACACATTTACACTGATAAAATACACTTATAAATGAATCAGTACTGTACAATGTGCTTTATTATTAATTTAACAATATAAAGAACAAGTTTGTTAATTACCAGTGACCCCATGGTCTTGTATTAACAATTATCTTGATAATTTGTTCGTTTTATAATGAATTCCTCAGATTAAAAGCCACGTGATTCGCTTCCCAATGCCACCCTTTTTCACGTAGATGCACGTATTTTGAAGATTTGGAGGGAAAGGGGGAGGAGAAAAAATATATAAGCAAATCCTCTGAAATAAGTAAATCCTTCATAAACACTATCAAGAGCTTTTTATTGCATTTCAAAGCCTTCGAAATATTTTTATGGATATCAGAGCACAGAAAACATCGCACTTCGGAAAGATGTATATATAAGCCCAGAAAATTAATGCTACGTCGGTGGCACATAAGAAATTAAAGTCGTATTACAGAGCTTTAGTGTCAAAGTATAGTATTATTGAATTCAATACATTGTTATTGTATGGAGGGGGACGCGATGAAAATGACAATTGAATATTGGGTCCAAAAATATTGAAAAATTTGAGGGAAAACTGTATTATAATACATTGGCCTTTTCTATTATAATGATAGAAGACTAATTCCCACTTAAGTCTTATGCTACGCATATTCCTACGATTTTGACATCTGTAAATGGACAAGTAAAAAATTGTTTTGAAGAAAAGTTCCTTGTCCAAAACTGTCACTGTATTTAACGATGTCATGACAGGAGTTGATCCTTCGATCAAAGAAATGAAATATAATAAATAAGAAGACTAGTAAAATGGTGGGATCGTATCTTTTATTTTTTTATTGCCCTAGCCTTACCTACTGTAGCAAGTGAAGAAAGAAAACAGAAGTTCAGCCAGCTAACATTCCGTATAGCTAGGGTTTGCAATATCGGACCAAAAGTTCAATACCGGTATTCGGTATTTTTTAGTTCTTAATACCGGGATACAAGTTTTAATACCGGTAGCAGAAATTTAAGGAAAAGAAAGAAATTACGGGTGTTTCTTCGTTTGATTTGTCAGTTTTATTGAAGAGTGTAAATAACACAAAAAATAATTTGTAACATATAAATTATAACAGTATGTAAAGAATCATAAAAAAGTAAAGGAATATCCTATTTATTTAAATCACAAAACAGTGTAAATTAACAGTAACATTATTCATTCTGTGGTACTATTAGAAAATTTTGAAAGTAATTTTAAAAAATAACTGTACTGTGTATTGCGTAAAAAATAATTGTACTTTCACTAAGCCTGGAACGAAATTTTGTGCAAAAATTACCAGTTGTCGAAAACTTTCTTTCGGCATCTATGCTAGTTGATGGTACATTTAGTAATACGCGATATATTTTCCGAGTATTTACCTCTAAATTCATCATCTTCAAATAAATTGATTTCTCATCGGATGATTTTGGATATAGCTGATTTCTGTATTGTATTGTATTTTGGTTTGTTGAAAAAAGAATTTTTTTTACATATTTTATCACCTGTTGATTGTACGATGCAAATTTATATTCGCAATCTAATTAATTTCGTCCGTTAGGGAGACATAAAAACAAAACCGTGTAATACTTTGTTATGTTGACGATCCCTAAGCCCACAGTGGAGGCAATTTTAAAAAAAAAATCTTATAAATACCGAAAAACCGGTATTTAAACTTGTAAATACCGGTATTACAAAATTGTACAAATGGCTCAAAATACCGGTATTCGGTATCCCGGTATACTGGTATTGCATTCCCTATGTATAGCATTAGCTTGTTAACTGTGACAGACGGATATTCCTCAAGAAAAAAGAGAGTACGCCCTATAATCTTACTGTAAGAAAAGAAGTGTGCAGTTCCGGATGATGTGCGTTAAGTCAGTGTGGGAAATAATGTGTCAAAAGATGGTTTCCAACTATAGATGATGTAGGAAAAGTAGCAGAAAGGGACTAGAAATTAAAAAGAGAACCTGTTACATGTATGCTGATTGTGATGTTCCCTTGTGCACTACAGCATGCCTCTCATTTTTTAATGGAAAATAATCACCATTAAATTTAATTTTCTTTATGCTGGTGAATAGGTTTTGGGAAGTATTTTTTCCAGTCCTAAAATTTAAATATAAACAGAAAATTCTGCAAAATGAAATATATTTCCCTAAATGCTATAGTTTAATTGTTAATAAAATATAAAAATCTGCCAGAAATTCCAAAGAGAAATAAATGGCCCACAAAAGGGGTAAATGGTTTTCCACATTACTTATAAAAATCTTTTATTATCATCTTTACCCTAAATCTATATTACCAATATCTAGTAAAATTCCGTACTACCAGTACTTATTGGGGACATTTAGCCTAGTCAGGTCGGGTAAATTAGAAAAAAAAAAAGACAAACACCTTCAACTGCAGTGTAATTTTTTTTCTTCTATTTTTTATCACGCACGAAAGATCTCTGATGCAAACCAATAATGTCAAATTTTGCTGTTACGTATAAATAAAAGTAATCCAAAATAAATTATGTGTATTTGGTTGTCCCAAAAAAAGAGTCCGAACTCTGCATGGCAAAACACCTCGTTGGGAGCATTAAAATGCCCAAAAAAAATACCTGTAGACTCCCTAG
>BMAV01021227.1:0-10407 GCA_019973955.1 Trichonephila inaurata madagascariensis | reverse complement strand
TTTAGTTAATTTCAATTTTATTTCGAAATTTATTTTTTCCCCATTTTGCTTTTTCTTCAAAGGCCCAAACTAAGATTTCTTGTGGAACTGTCTCAAAGGAATCAAATAACATCTTTTAATCAAATATTAATTTTTCATCAAATATGAGGCGTTTAAATTTGTCTAAAATATTCTTTCTGTGATATGTTCATGTGTTCTACGAATGCCTGGAGATATTGTTCTTTCGGGAAATCTTTATCTATCTAATATAAGATTAATATAAAACTAACAAATTTAATAATTTTTCTAAATATTTCCAACACATTGTGTTATTGACTGAAGAGAAATGCAGTTTGTGAAGCAGAAACAAAAATTCACTTTTTGTTATTTTAATAAAATGAACTGTTTAATATGACCATGTTTATTCCAAATATTTCTATTCATTAAACAACTGAAAAACATATTTTCATATTTAAAATCAAATGGTTTTTGAAAAGTATTTTTCTCGGAAAATGTTGTATTTATTGTCAGGATTTTGAAAAAAATTCAATTTCAAAGTAGAAATAGTCAATTTTCAAAGTGAAATTACTATCACCCTAAAATAATTATAGTTTCCTCTACTATTATCTATATAAAAAAGGATAAAAACTATTAAATATTAAGTAATTCTTATGATTAAATTTTTAATAAATTTTTTGTAATGTACTTGTGTAAGTTTTTGTCCAGCATATTTTATTCAGAGCTATATTTTGATTTATGCGATCCTTTCTCTGTATGTATATACATGGTGTCAAAACTTGCAAAAGAAAAGATTTGGAATGCCATGAAATTCAAAAAAGGAGGTCTGGGGGGATGTAGAACATGTAAAATCGTAGAAACGTCATGCTTATGCAAATATCAGGAACAAAACGTCAGGCGATGTGAGCGTACGCAAACGCGGATGTCGGCGCGCGCTGCTCTACAGTGAATGGTGAAGGACGGAGCGCTTCATCATATTTTTGAAAAGGCCAGTGATCGTTCGTGAAATGGCAAAAAAAATCCGGATGACTTCACCTGGAAGAATGACGGAAAGCTGGAGGAGGGGCTCTGTCACCAGTGTAGCTGCAGGTTCGGAATCAAAAAAAAGTGTCGTTTCGCGCGCTTGGAAAGCGTTCCAAACCCGGTACACCGTTAAAAAGGTTTGGGTGTGGCCGCCGGGACGACAACGGGGGGATGACGATTTTTCATCCTCAGGCGAAAAGGTTCGACAGCAGTCTGCAAGCGCCATTGCTCGGGAAAATCTGTCAACAACAGGTCGAAAAAGGGAGAGGGGGTTTAGGGGCCCGACGCCTTCCAAAAGGGGCCTGTTCCCCGCCGTCCTGAAAGCTGCCTCCCGTTGAAAAATGGCCACCGAAGCCAGTTTACAGGACGGGGCACAAAAATGGGCAACTGATCAATGGAGTCGTGTTCTTTTACGGATGAGAGTCGGTTCATCCCGAAGCGATTCTCAACCCTTTTGATTTGGGGGGAGATCGGGACCCCGGTTTTATCCCCGTAACATCAAAGGAAAGCATCGTTACGGTGGTCCTGGGTTCTTTTTGGGTTGGCTTTTCTTTTAACGGCGGGGGCTGAGCTTCCCCTTTTCGACAGAGGGGGCTTAAACCGGGGATCGCTATTGTGAGGGGGTACTTCTTCCCCGTGCATCTTTCCGAGGTGCCATTTGGCCCAACTTCATCTTTATGGATGACAATGCACTGCCCATCGACCTTTTGTTGAGGGGTGCTGGAAAGTGAATATATCACTCGAATGGTTGAGCGTGCTCCCCCTTTAAATCCCTTTAACATTGTGGGATGCTTTGGGGGATATTTCCACACGCTATCTCCGGTACAACCCAAAAACCCGAGGATTTAAACACCCTACCAAAGAAAATTTGCCCGCTGGTTCTAGTATGCGGAGACGGTGCAAAAAACCAGTAGTAAGGGGAGGGTTTTTAAAATTGAAATCTTTTTGTTCCTTCTTTTTTGGATAGACAATCTGGTCATGTCTATCGTTCAATAAAGCTTGTTTTTTTTGATTCCAAGTAGTTTGTATTCATTTTCAGCGCCGATGCCCACCCACGAAATAATACTCCCCCTCATTTCAAATTTCTGTCTCTCAGATGATTTTTCGTGAAGTTATGGCAATAAACCCCCCTTTTTGCTTAATTTTTGCACACCAGTGTATATATATATATAATATATATATATATATATTATATATATATATATATATAGTCACGTAGGTTGAAATACGGTTTCGATACTTGAAAAAAATGAAAACAACTCTTGCTGACAAAATTTCCCAGACTTTATTCTGCAAACTGAATATTTCCTTTCCTTATATATAATATCACAAATTTTGTGTAAATAGTGTAAATAATTTGTATTTGGATGCGTAATGCATTTATATTACTCTATGTTATATTCATTATATGCTAAAATTGTAATATTCACAAGCAAGCCGTCCCTCACGCTATATTGGCGATTCAATGAGATCTTGGTGAAATCTTGGTGATAGATCGAAGATGGCATCATTTTTGGTGACCGTGTTAGTGGCCAATTTTTACTTTGGTGACGATTTTGGCGTCATTGGTGACCATGTTGGCGAGTTTAGACCCTCTGGATTCTTCTAGAATTTAGTAGATTGCTCTATTAATTTCACGCTCTATGGACACGTGTGGAACTTTCTAGACGTTTCTGCCGGGTCTATAAAAGAGCGGTGCTAGCCGCAACCAGTCAGTTTTGATTCTACCAGCGAGTAGTGAGTATTGTTTTAATTAGCTCGCCTGTACTTGTGAATAATCTTTTACATACGTGTATTTTAAACACGGATAATTGTATTTGATTGCTGTTGAAGGTGTAAAGACCTTCGGACATTTACTCTGTGAATATTGCTGCGGAATTCTGTATTTAATGAATTGGATTTCCGATAATAAATTCGCCTCGCTCTTAAAGAACTGTTATTTTTCTTTCTGGTTGTTTTGCTAAAATCCTTAAACCCGGATAAACATAACAATACGTTTTGAAAGATCCAGAACTTTCCATAAATATAATTACAGTTAAATATATAAATACAAAAACAATAAAAGTAAGAAAGAATTTCAAGTAATTAAAAAAATAAGCGCTTGACACAAAAGTTAAATTTAATGCAAAGAAACCAAAAGAAGTTATTTTTGGCAAGTTGCCCGTGACCGGGCGCGTGAGTCTGTGTCCATGGCAAACGAAATTATCTATTTTCTTCGCTACATTATATATATATAGTATAAATAAATAAAATAAAGTATTGTGAAAAAATTGTATAATTTACGAGGCCCAAGATGAAAGAAATTGGATTTCAAGAAACATAACAATTGAAGATACGAAAATAGTTTTTGGACTAAAATGGAGACCTATATATATTTCTGAAGCTGTCACTGAAAGAAGCCAGTGATTTAGGGTTACGCTGCTCTATGGTACTAACCATCCCCGTACAGCAGAGATTTTCGACATAATAGAAAAAGAGCCATGTTGAAAAGTTAAGCCTACTTCTAACACAATTGGTTGATAAACCAGAGAGTAAAATAAAATGCAATTATGAAGAGAGAACAATAAGGTTTTCATCTCTATAGAAGAATATTAAGAAAAAAATATTCTGTAGAAAAACTGGGAAAAAACTTACATACAAAAATGAAAACTACATAGAAATATGAAGACGCAGCACAGTATGCAAAAATCGCGAGTTAAACGACGTGTTAAAATTGGATTTGTGATATGCCCTCCCCTCTTTGGTGACCATATCCTTGATTGTCAGCCTGAGCTAGAGGTGTGGGATTTTTATAATAACCAGACATTTTAAATTCTTAATATGACTTTATTAAGAATATAACTTAAACGTCTAACAATTTAGATAAATTTATATAAATGAGAATCTAGAATGAACGAACACACAAAAATCATTAAACCGAATCGCGTAACTTAGACCACTTTCTCTAAATAATTATATTATCCGCCTACTCTCACTTCTAATAATATTACAAATTCTAATATCAAATAATCAGTCCTATCTTAATTTAAATTTAACTTCAATCTTTAAATGGAAACGTCTGGGCATGTGTGCAATGGTATGCACCTTGTAATAATGGTTGAGTTTCTAGGTAACTTTACGATAGGCTGTCAATTCAAGCTTGTATCTCCTCCAAACATAACATTCATCAAATTGCCATTCATTTTACTGAAACTTCTGTTCTTTTAAAAGCTATCTTATTTGCATTTCTTATTCGCATTTCACTTCTTGGGTTTTGGTTGGAAAATAGTTGCAATTAATCTTGGCCGTCAAAGAACAAGACGCGTGAACCCGTCACAGAGTTAGCTCATAGAAGCAAAAAAATCAGTGGAGCCTCCTAGATAGTTATTTTGTAACTAAAGTAAGCACAAGCACACACATATGATATTTTAAATAAAATAATAATCTAAAATTGTAAAATAGTTAATATAACATAGAAATATATTTAAAAAGGAATTTATTTGGATATTTGTTTTCCAAGCAATTCTTGCAATATTTTTTATAACTACCTTGTTTTAATACATTATCAGTAGCTAAATCATTGTTTCTTTTTATAAAATTTCATATTATATTTCTAAATATTGATAGATGTGGGTTACTACTCCAGAATGGCATTTTTATAATGTTAAAATCAAAGGAATCTCTTTTATCAAAAATTTTATTTTTAAGAAAAGCCTTAATATTTAATTAAAGGTCCAAAAAGTTAGCTGATTCATTATTGTAATAAGTTTTTAATAATTTGAAACATTAGGGTAATAATTAACGCTAGGAACGAAATCTACTATATTACTAAAAATAATTAGAACATCTATGTATCTAAAAAAGTAACAAGATTCGTAACTAATACTATCATTTTCATATAAGTACAAATAAATATTGGCTAAACAGATTACTAACAGGCCAACCTTGTGGTAGCTCTTTAATTTGCTGATAATAAGAGTTACTATGGAAAATAGAAGTTTTATTTAATACTAGTTGAATAATAGAAATATATTTATATATTTTACTATCTTATTCAAAAAAATTCTATAGGCATTTTAAGAACTTAAACATTTTTCTTTATTTGAGTTGAGTTGGAGGTTTTATGGCGAAGGCCATTTTTGGCTATACTGCCCCAAAACATTCATAGGTTTGGGTCGGGACGGGAAAAAAAAAAAAGGTTTGGATAAAGATGGAGGGTCGAAAAAGAAGGATCACTGGGGTACCCGGGGTCGTGATCCCCGGTTTACCAAAGACAGTAAACCCCCTTGGGGAAAAAGGAAAAGATCACTAGAACATGTCTTCTATATCTCTGGAGTTAAATAAATCTTCAAAATCATAGCTATGAATAGAAACCGAGTTGCAACTCCTAATAGGGGCCCGGGATTTATTGTTTCTGCCAAAAAAAATAGTGGGCACAGCATCGACCGCTCGTCAGATCTCTTCAGCCTCAGGTAGGAAAGTTTAAAGGCAGACAGTGTTCAAATACTTAGGGCGATTGGTCTTACTCGTTGACCTGTCAGATGTGTTCCACTTCCTGCAATTCACTGTTTCCTGCGGTTAGCCTGGAGTAGGGAGCTTGCATTGTGTACACCGGTTTTGTGTGATGTTTTCCGACAAGTCAAGGTTTAGTTTACAGTCTGATTCTAGCCAGACATTCATATGGAGAGCGCCACGTACCAGTTACCACCAAAACAACATCAATAAACGAAACCATTTTGGTGGTGCAGAATTGCTCATTTAGTGGGGGATTATTCTGGGTTCCAGAAATCTCCTGCATGTGTTTAAATTTGAGCCATGCCAAGCCAAAGAATCGAGGAGTCATTCTGGAACAACATGTACGTTTGTTTCGGGGTGCCAAGGGTACAGAATTTTTTTTTATGGATTACGGCGTCCATCTGCACCGTGCAAACATCGTAAACAAATGCCTTCAATTGGAGGATATCACTGGTATGTATTGACCAGCTTTCTCATCGGACGAATCCAATAGAGCATGTGTGGGTCATGCTTGGCTGACGAGTTGCAGCCCGTCAACCACCTCCTATATATCTAGCGGAACTTCAGAGAGCATTGCTTGATGAGTGGTGTAATATCCCTATAGATCAGATTTGTTATTTGCTCTAGAGAGCAAAAAATGCAATTTTTATTAATGATATCAAAAGTATAACATCTTTTTAGCTCTTAACCTTTTGTTTAACAAAAAAAGGCTTTATAAATAAGCCACATTTGCTTCCCTTCTGACTTTTTCTTCGCCCGAACGCAATTTCCCTAATTTATTGACATGACTGCGTTTAAGATGAAAGGGACTTCAAATGAAACTCGCACCAAGACACTTTTAAAAAAGCTTTGAAATAGTTATTTATATTGAGAAAGTATTTACCGAATCATAAGCTATATATTCTATGCCAAAACTTTTTGCGTATTAAATAAGTCCCTAACAGAAAATGATTGATAGATTAGGGAAATATGATTTAATATTTGAAGCAAATGCATTTCTTTCAAATCAATAATAAGGAAGATGGAGAATTCATTTTTCTCTTGAGGAATTCAATATCTGAAAGAGGAAATTTGAGAAGAAATATTGCGTTATCGAAATGAGCAATAATGCGACATAATAGCATCTTAAATGAGAATTGTTTATTGTTCTGAATTCTATCAATAGCAACCTAAATTCGTTATAATCAGAAATTTTTGCTTTAAAAAAAGGAGCTAGCAATTTATTTGATAATCTACATACATAAAAATGGATGTTTGTGTATATTACCTCGCTTCACTCCAACATCTTTCAACTGATCACTATGAAAATTGTCGTGTATATGTATTTTTTTCTGGAAAAAACTTTTTGTGCTATAATCTTTGTCGCAGCTCCCCACCGGATAGCGCTACAGCATATATCAACTTGAGCAGCGCTCAAACCTTCGCCAAGTTGCAACAGGGCCGACGAAAATTTTGTCAACTTGGCTATTTCGCCAACAAATTGCTATGTTTCCATTGAATCACCATTATAATGTAAGGAACGGTGTTGCTTACGAATATTGCAAATTTGACATAAAATAAATACAACAGAAAATAATATTAACGCTTTACACATCCAGATAAAAACTATTTGCACTATTTTGAGCGCCCATTACACAAAATTTGTAAAAATGTGTTACTTTGCTGAGCAGAGATCAGCTTAGAAAGGTGTTTTTAAAAATCGACCTCAAGAGAGTTATGGGGCGTTATAAACTTAAAATAAAATCCCTTTTTTTGAACAGCTATTAGATCTACAGACTTAAAATTTAACTAATATTGTTTTTGTTCACAGCTGAGATATGCAAACAGCTTTTTTTTTCTTTATTTTATTTTATTTTGTTTTATTTATTTATTTTTGAGTTTAGTTTGCAATTCATGTAAAGTTAACTCATTAAAAACTTTCTTATCCTTCAATCTTTATTGTTTAATTTTTCAATTCCCGTGTGAAGAATGGATATACCAGCTATATAAATACCATGATTTATTTTGATTACTGAAAGATCAATAAAGGGTTTATATTGATATATTACTTTCATACTAATTTTCTCACCAAAATATTTAGCATTCTTCAGTTTATAAGTGAAAACCATTTACTGTATTACTGTGTCTTTATTATTCGCAATAATTACACATTATAAATATTTACGAATACATATTGCAGACAAATATATGAAATCTACGAAAATTATATGAAAAAGTATCAATTAAGTAATGAAATGATATGAGGAAAATAAGCTAGTAGTATATCGTTTTCTTTCACACGACAGACATAAGGCTTTTATTGATATCACAATTTTTTTGTACACTTAAACCTTGCGCGGTCGTGTGAGACATAGAGTTACCCCAGGCTCACAAAATCATTAATTCTGGGAAAACTGTTTATATTTTACAATGACTCCCTCTTTTTTGGGAGTGACAAACGGGTTTTTTTAAAATATCTTTAGGTACTTGTTTTGACTGGGTTGCCTTCAACTATTTTTGTTCCAAAATATTTTCTACGAGGCTACATTTTTCCGCTGTAGACAACTTAATGGTTTTGATTGCTGCATTGCACGACATACTATGTTTTATAAATGCAAATGAGCAGAATAAAAAAAAAAGAAATGAGCATGTTTGATCTCTATTGTAGAAAGTTGAAATTGGTCAATGAAGGGGAACACCTGCTGAAATAATACATATTAATCATGGTAAAGAAAGCAAATTTGAGAAAAGCGATAAAAATGAAACATTTGAGTAGAAAGTAAGATTTTCAAATGATAACTGAACTCCAACAAGATAAATATAAAGCCATAAGTGTACCACAAGACATACTTCACCCTATCAAAGACACAAAGCAAGGAAAACAAATATTCTATTTGTCGACTATCAAAGGACAATAAAACTGAAATAACGATCAAAATCTGACAGTTTTGCCTGCTAATATAATTCCCGTAATATTAGCGAAAATTTTTTGTGTCTTTTATTAAAGTCACGTCCATTTGAAATGGTTCGGTTCATTTGATATTATTTCACAAATTATCAAAGAAAAATTGAAGGGTCCTTAAAAGAAGGTAAGTATACTTTCTCTTAGTTAAATTATTCACTAGAATTACGATTTTAATCGTGTACAGTAAAAATAATTACAGAAAAAGAATTGGGGTAACTCCTTTATCCCTCGCGATCATTAACGTTAGTATCGAGTGCGCGACTTCTCCAGGGTTAATATATTGTAACGTCGTGAGTAGTTAGCACACAAGAAAATTTGTCACAGAATTATTTTAAAATTAAAACAGTATTTAATAGCTTCATATGTTACTAAAAAGTCCAATAAATATGCCGCCGGGCGGACAGTCTATTTCACTCTGGAGTTCAATCCTTTCCGAAAGGCACCCCTAATCCCTTTTCCGGGCCTCTCTCCAGCTTTACTCCATCCAGGGGCTTTCCTCTGTCTCAATCTTTGGTGGCTTTATCTCTGTTTCCCATCCAGGCTCTTCCAAGGTTTTTCCCTCTCCGTCCCTCTCCTCAAAAATCAACCACTTAAACACCTCGGTGAGCGGGTCCACAACACGCCCCTCGTCTTCCTCATATTGGCAGGCCAAAAAGGTCTGCTCCCCTCGTTCCTGGCCACATTCGTCTCCCCATTTGCAACACAAACACATTCCTCACCGTCTGGAATCTAAGGGTGCCATAATTCTCATCCAACTTCTTGAACTCCCATTCATCATACACAACCTGGGCCTTATAGCCCCATTCTTTCGGCACCGACTTTCATGGGACAGGCTTCGGCCTCTATACGTCAACCTTATTGTCACCGGCACTCTTGGTTATTGTAAATTCCAGACTCTATGTCTGCGTTTGTCCTAGGCCAGACAATACACAATAAACCCATAGCCACGTGCTCTTGTCACCTAACGTCTGTTTGGAGCCATAAAACTTCGCTTGAATAGATGGGTGAGGTTCACCCCAATCGAAGACGTCACAATATAAATAAATATAACGAAACCAACTCACTCTTTGATCATGAGATCACCTGGACTATTGTGGCCGCGGTAGACTAGTGTTCAAAGTAACGGACTCGTGTCTCGCGTGTCATGAGTTCGAGCCTTGTACCGCTGAAGACCCGCCGTGTAGAAGCGCGATGCTCGTTAAATCTGTCGAGAGCTCAAAAGTCCTACCGTTGGTGTGGGGTGGAAGTTAAGAGAGGGTGTATCAGCTCAAGCGTCATCCTCTTCACTTGACCAGGACCATAACCAAAATCCCTTGAGTAGCTGAAAAGTGCGATGTTCATATTCACTCATTCACTCCTGGATCATTGCACCTACAGGCTTGCATGTTGAAAGGTATGTTTCTTTTGTTGAATAAAGATCCATATTAAGAAAAGGTTTGGGGAATAGTCTTCCACGGAAGCGTAAAAGATATAGATTCATTTCATGCATATATATATTTTATGATAGACTGAGAGATGGAATCCAGAAATACCTGGTAGAGCATATAATACAAGTATAGCAAAATACGTTTAAAGGGAAAACGCTTAAGACAAATATCGGATAACACGAAATAATAAACGGTCCCAACAAACTACTATGCATTTCCATGTATTTTTTTCTGAACACGAAACGAAAATCACTTAAGAGAAAAAGATTTCCTTGCTGGGAATGAACAAAATACGGAAACCAACCGTGCAGGCTAAATTAAAGAAGGGTGTGAAATAGAGAAAGTTTCGCATGTTTCGTGGACTATACCCTCGGAATAGTCTGTGACAAAAGTCATTTTTGTCTATCTAAAATACTTTCACCCTCCACCTCTGTAAACAGTACACAAAAACATCTCATCAATTGACTGTGGTATTCGGTGGCGAGTATATCCGGTCGACTGAAAATCAGTGATTGGGTTTTT
>BMAV01021226.1:483582-568957 GCA_019973955.1 Trichonephila inaurata madagascariensis | reverse complement strand
ATATATATATATATATATATATATATATATATATATAATAAGTTTTAAAAGAAATTATTTTTATTTAAATGTGTGTTCATGTGTCCTTCCTTGTGTGATTTTCCTACTGTCTATGTGTTTTTCGAATGTGATTGTATGATGTTATCTCTTGTTTGTAGAGAATAAGACTACATATATATGTAAGGATAATTAAATTCCCGATCTAGTAACTCACTTTTATATTACCTCCTCACCTCTTCAAATATCAAACTGATGACCCATTTATTTCTTCCGAACATATGGCCTAGCCAATAAACATGTCTAATTACAGATCGTTATATTTAATAGCCCTATATGTCAGCATTAACTTTCAAGAGTGCTCATGGACGCCACGATCGGTGTTTTAAGTGCTTAACCCACTTAAGATTATTCGGTGGCGTTCTTTCTCTCTCTGCCTCTTGCGTCAGGTGATGTGTAACTTTGATCAAATAAAGACCTTGTTCAAAACTAAGTCTGTTTCTGACTCTAAAATCATGTCGTATATATAAGGAGAAAATTGACTCACACACTCATTCATCACGAAATCTCCGGAGCTATTAGACCTTTTGATATGAAGTTTATCATGCATGGTTCTTTTGTTGAATAGAGATCCGATAAGAACGAGTTTTGCAAATTCAATTTTCAAGGGGGAACTAGGTATAGGATAACAAAAAAAAAATGTCCGTTTTTCAACTCTATTGAACTTACAAACTTGAAATTTGATAATGAAGTTTTTTCTGTTAAGCAGAGATCCGCTAAGAACAGGTTTTGTGGAAATTAATTCCCAAAGAGATGCGGGGAAGGGGAGGGGGCGCTGCAGGAATGCTATATTGCAGTGGTTTTCAAACTGTGTTCCACGGAACTCTGAGGTTCCACGAGTCACAATAAAAAAAAAAAAAATCGAAAAAAAAAAAAAATTTACAAATGTGTATGCAAAATGGATTCACGTTCTCTATGAAGTTTATATTCCAACTTAAATTTAAAGCTCATCCTGTCATTCAGAAACTGATCATCTTATTTCTAAATAACTTTATTTTTGCAATAACTTTTAAACTTTTATTATAATATAATAAAATAATACAATAAAAAATGGGTTTCATTTTTATATATTACCTATTAGATTGTAAATATTTTATTGTTTACTATCCCGGTTTCCACAAGATAATTGTATTCTCATTAGTACAATGTCTCGCAAAACTAAATAGTTTTCCAATGGAAAATGTACCATTTGACATTTGTTGAAAAAACCCTTACAATAAAGGAGAGGGAAGAACTTATGGACCTATCAACAGATTCGATGCCAAAATTCTAAATTTAATCGAAAACAGCTCCTAAATCTTATGTTGCAAATCATGCAAAGTACACAAAATTTCGCTATTCATTTTAATGCCATTCAGAACAATGTGTATAAATGAAAAATACTTCTGACCATAGGTGGTTAAAAATCGAAGCATAGAAATAAATTAAGATCAGAATATGTAATGCGATTGCAGTTAATTACAAGAGGCCTAGACATTGACAGTTCATGTGAAAAAAAATCACACACACACAAGCACTTATCTCAGATACTAAACATAATGCATGGGTGGGTGTGACACTTGGATCACAGATTAAAATTATTAATGAGTAAATGATATTAAAAGAAGCTTAAAATTTTTAATAATAGGTGCAATACTTTTTTTAATTGCATTTACAAAAAGTACCTATAAGATGTTAATCTACTTAAAATATTTTTTTAAGATATATTCATCTAAGTGTGTGTGGAATAGAGTTCCACGAAAATACTTTCTAATTCTAAGGGTTCCACAAAAATACTTTCTAATTCTAAGGGTTCCACAAAATACTTTCTAATTCTAAGGGTTCCACAAAATACTTTCTAGTTCTAGGGGTTCAACGGAAACATCTTCTAGTTCTAGGGGTTCAACGGAAACATCTTCTAGTTCTAAGGGTTCAACGGAAACATCTTCTAGTTCTAGGGATTCAACGGAAACATCTTCTAGTTCTAGGGATTCAACGGAAACATCTTCTAGTTCTAGGGGTTCAACGAAAACATCTTCTAGTTCAGTGCTCCGCAACCTTTTTATCGCCGCGGACCGGTCAACGTTTGTTAGTTCTACCACGGTCCACTGAGGGGGAGGATGTTGATTATATTTTAGACTGTTTTGATTTAATAATTTTAATTTAATTGTATTTAATCTTGACTTCTGAATAAACTGTAACTAGACCAAAAAATGAATATAGAATGATTTAACAAGGAATATTAAGTGATTTTCATAAAAAGTAGCCCAGACCTAAGAAAAATATGCCACAATAAATAAAAGAAAAATAATTTAATATTTCTTGTGCTTTATTTGATCCACGGACTGGTACCGGTCCGTGGACCGGGGGTTGCGGAACACTGTTCTAGTTCCAGGGGTTCCGTGAGTTGAAAAAGTTTGAAGACCACTGCTATAGAGGAAAAAATTCCTATTTTTAAACTTAGACTTGAAGTTTGAAAAGCCAGTTTCCTCTCTTGAGTAGTGATCTGCTTAGAATTGGTTTTTCTAAAATCATTTTCGAAAAGAAATCGATTTCACAATCGTAGAAAAATAAGTTACGTTTTTGAGTTACGAGTCCTACAAACTTGAACAATTTGGCAAGCACGTTTCTTTTGTTGATTAGAGATCCGCTAAAAATGGGATTTGTAGAAATCAACTCCGAAGTGAAGGAGGGGGTTTACGGAAGCGTAAAACGTTTTAGAAATTCCATTTCAGTACTTTTTATGTTAAGGTATCCGACTACGTTCGGAACCATGATTTTAAAAAAGCGCATAAATGGATAATTTTCATGATATTTAGTGTCACTTAGATTAGAATACATATATAAAATTGTTTAAAGGACATTATGATAAAAAAATTATTTAAATACAATATTTTGGCAAAAAATTAACTTAGAATAACCTTTTTTCCAAATGTTCTCCTTTTGTAAAAAATGCTTCTATTGTATTAATATTTTGCCTGTATATAGCTCAGACTTCTGTACAGAGGCTCAACTATGATTTTTGAAAAACTCACATTATTTTCAGGGTTACAACCATTTGAAATAATTATCGACGTATTTTCTTAAAATTTCCCCTTCTGTTTTCGTAAAACGACTTCCAAGTTATGCATTTCAAAATTTGTAGTTGAGCCTCTATACAGTGGTCTGAGCTATACACAGGCAAAAGATTTTTATGATAGAAGCATTTTTCACAAAAGGAGAACATTTTGAAAAAAAATTATTCTAAGTTAATTTTTTGCCAAAATATTCTATTTAAATAATTTTTTCTGTCTAAATGTCCTTAAAAACAATTGTATGCATGTATTCTAATCTAAGTGACACTAAATATCATGAAAATTATCCATTTACACGCTTTTGCAAAATCACGGTTCCGAACGTAGTCGGATACCTTAAGAAGCGAAATCTATATGAGTGTTTTTTTAATACATTAATAACTTTTTGATATAGGACTACTTAGATATAAAAAAAAAATGACTTAAAGGAGCAATATATAGTCATAAAATATAATGGAAATCCAGTGAAGTTAGTGGGTAATTATTAGTGAGAGATAAATATTACACAAACATTCTTTTTTCTTTGTTAATTTCGTAATTTTAAATATATATAATTTTAAACATATGCTTGACTGCGATAGTTTTGAGGCATAGTTGATGTAAAAAGTAATTTGTGACACCATTTTCCAAATGAATGTGGTTTTTTTTTATAAAAATCGAATGATATATTGCTGTTTGGCAATGTGCCCAAAGCGCAGATAATAAAATTAACAGCCGAAAATAGGAAATGAAGAAGTCTTTTGAAAATAAGACCTTGGAAAAGTGTCACTGTATATTTATTTTAAAGCCGAATAAAAAAGAAAGAAAATAATAAGTAAAAAAAAAGACATTTAGATTGCTATCCTAATTATCTAAAATGCTACTTATGTGTGTTCAATTTGTATACATCTTCGAAATTGCTTGATTAAAGTATTACAATGATTATTTTGTACCGAGCTTGCTCAAAGTAAATTTTTAAGTCCATTGTAAATAATAATTTTGCGTGAAAAGAGTTTTTAGTGAATGATAATTTTATTCGGTAACTTATCAAAACCCTCTATAGCACTCTTAAGCACTATTTTTTACTGATAGATAGTTCTTAAAAACTGTTTCATAATGCTCTAGTGACATTATAATTCTAGAAACTATTTTAACTTTTACTCAACTAATTTGATCCTTACGTCAATGCTTTTAAAATATGTTTCACTTTAAACAACACTTTCCTTATTACTATCATCATCTAACATAATTGGTACCTGTTTTTTATTACCTGTAATGAATACATAGAATATATTTTGAAAACATTTGCAAAACAGAACAGAATATAAAAAAGTGCATGGTTTGCAATGAACAAAGAAACTGAATTTAAAACGTTTAATGTGTTTAGTCGACTGTGCGTTGTAGGGCAATGTGTCAGACAAAAGTTCTGAAGTGGAACACTTCTTTTAAAACAAGGCTACTTTCACCTTTTCCCCTTCAAGGTTAAAAAATAATAAGCAACTGAAACGCTTTGCTGAATGCGGAGGAGGTAATAGCGGTCGAAAATGGAGTTTAATGTCTTTTCAAAATGGGTTTCTCGTGTATTCATACTCGTATTTTCTCGGTTTCTGGCACATTCCATGGGTAGTTGTTGCACGTCGGTCAGTGCCGAGAGACACGGTAGTCCTAAGGAGCAACAATCAAAAACTCTCTGTGACGTCATGGGTTTATACTTGTATTGTTCTTGTAAGATAAATGAGAAGTAGACGAGAAAAGATTGTTTTGATGCATTGATATAACTAAGAATTAAATATTTTTGAAAAAGAAAGTACAATATTGTATTCCTAATTATATGCTCTTTTTTTTTCCAAAACCCAAATTTTACGATGGATTTTGTTTGAATTATTGTCACTTTCGACATATATGGTGGACGCGGTAGCTTTGTGGTTAAGGAACGGACTCGTGGCTGGTGTGTCATGAGTTCGAGCCCAGTACCGCTGAAGACCCACCGTGTAGGGGAGGGGGGCGATGCACGTTAAAAGTGTTGAAGCTCAAACATCATCCCGTCGGTGTGTGGAAGTTCGGAGAGGGAGGTGCCAGCTCATGTGTCGTCCTCGTCATTTGACCAGGGTTCCAAATTATAAGGTTCATCACCAAAGGCCCTCGAGTACCCAAATAGTATGACGTTAATATTCACTCGCTCACTCACTCATTGATTCGAAATATATGAAGAGTATTGAATATTCTTGTAACTGTGAACCATTGCGAAATGAGCAAATTTGTGTTTATTAACGTCACACTACAAAGCAATTCGAATTCTATTGGCGACGGACCTCGTAATCTTGAACCAATATCAAATGATGAGGATCAGTGGCGTAACATAACATTTTAGGTCTCCCCTGCAAAGTTAGGCTTTGGGCCCCAAGCCGGATCTTACAAAGGGTATGTATTTTGCGTCAGTCAGATTTTGGGGTCTCTAGAATCCTGCACCCCCCACGCGATTGCAGAGTTGCATGTTCCGCCACTAAAGCCTGAGCTGCAACTCCTTCTCCTAACTTCCTCACACTGCCAAAGGGAGGACTTTACTCCTCTACAGATTTAACGTGCATCATCTCAACACGCTGGGTTTTCATTGGATTCATTAGGATTCCAACTTATGGTGAAAGAAGCATTTCTCATTTCTATATTCTTTATTTGTGGTGCTCGAAACACATTGTTTTCGTATGTTTACATCGTCAGTTGTAATAGGGCAGATTCTCAAAACTATTCTAAGGAGTTGCCATAATCTATTCGGGACCCATAGTCGGGTTTACCACAGAGTATCCCCCCCACCCCAGTGACTGAGGGTGACAACCCAAGTGAACGACATTAGTTTTTAAAATTTTATAAACATTATTATTATTTTAAGAATACGAACGGGGACAAATACATTAACAATTTTGAATATGAGAAATATGAGATATATACACAAAAATAAAACATAAATGAAATACTTACACAAATATAATTCAAAAATTTTTTTTAACTGAAAGTTCTTCTATAGAAGGAGAAAAAAAATTCTGTAGCATAAGTGGCTAGTTTTTTTGGAAAATGTACACGTCTTCCTAATTTCGTGGTATATATTGATTTGTCATTAGTGGATAATTTATCATTCTTTACGCTTTTGCTCACTGTAGGCGGAGATTCACACATAATTTTTGACAGAAAATGTGCGGGTTTGACGCGATCAAGAGAAACTGTAGTTTTTCGACCATTCACGTCAATGGTGATGGTTTTGTCTGTTCTGGACAGAACTTTATGTGGTCCAGTATACGATTGACGTAAAGGGGTTTGTACACGATCGATTCTTAAAAAGATATGAGATAATGATTGTAGTTAAGGGTGAATGTAGAATCGATCAGTGCAGGGAGCGGATGTTACCACAAGATTCAGTTGTTGCATTCTGTTACAAAGATTAGAGATAAAACTATTGTCACAAAAAGGATTCTGTGGTAAACCCGACCATGGGTCCCGAATAGAATATGGCAACCCCTTATTCTATTCGGAACCCATAGTCAGGTTTACCACAAACTCATGACACGCCAGTCACAAACCAGTGACTGACCATGACTACAAGGCTACCGCAGCCACGGGGAAATGAGATCGACACTGAAAGTTGTGTAGACATTTTTGAGCCGAGTCGTTCGCTGAAATAATGTTCATAACTTCTAGCGATCCCTGGGGAAAAAGAGCGATCGCGAGACACTAGCAATCATTTGTTAGCAGAAACAATACTAGAGTGAGTTAAGGGTATTTCATTGTATTAGATCGGTTGACTGGTTTCATTTAGTGTCATTGTAGCTAGTGTGTGAAGGAATATTAACGTCGCCCTATTCAGCTACACGAGGATGACGAGGATGACACCTGGGCTAGCATCTTCCTTTCTAGCATTTCAAATCACATCAACGGGAGGATGTGTTAGCCGCGACAGATTTAACTTGCATCAGCCCCTCTACACGGCGGATCTTAAGCGGCGCAAGGCTCGATTGATTGAATATTAACGTCGCACTGTTCAGGAACACGAGGACTTTTGACGACGGGCCACGTAATTTTGAACCATGGTCAAGTGACGTGGACGACACCTGAGCTGGCACCCCCTCTCCTAACTACCACACCAACGGGAGAAGGCACAAGGCTCGAACTCATGACACACCGGCCGCGAGTTCCTTACCATGTTACCGCGGCCACAATCACAGTAGCTAGACAGAAATAGTAAGTAGCATCCAATCAAATTTAGGGGGAACGGGATACAAAACATTTCAAACATAGTTAACTGGCAATAATTCACAGGAGTTTCTATATAAAACACATAAACCATGTGTTACAAGTGTAACTGCAAAAGGAATTCAGAAGTAATTTTTTTTATGAGAGTAGTTTGTTCACTAAACCCCGGTCTGGGCAAGGTTGACTCGGCCTTTCATCCCTCCTGCAGTAGGTCGATATAAATGAGTATCAAGCTTACTTGGGAATTAAACACTGGGGGTTTCGCGTCAGACTGACCACCTGATCGGAACATTTGCTCATGCTCCTCAGGGCCCAAGTTCGTGTATACTGAGTTGGGCACAGTAGGCCTTGACCCTCATGGGCTGTTGATGAGATTTAGTTAGTTCTCCTAATAATAGTCTTTATTATATCTCAAACAAATTTAAAACATCTTATCCAATATTCTTAGAATTTGGTTTTACTTATCAATATTTTTGAAAGGTAAGTCCCACCTTCAGATATTAGCAGTTTAAAATCATTTTTGTTCGATTTTATTTGTATCAACGTCACATTCTTAAGTAATATGAGGTATATTGGTGAAGGATCTCATACTTATGAGCCACGATTAATTGACAAGGACGAATCCTCAGCAGGCACTCTACTCTCTTAACTACCACACCACACCAACGGGAGGACGTGTGAGCTCTCGACAGATCTAACGTTCATCGCTCCTCTACGCGGCGGGTCTTCAGCGGTACAAGGCTTGAACTCATGACGCCATAATATCTTTATTATACCACTAGCAATTACATCCTCCACTAATATCATTGTATAAAATTAAAAAAAAAAGGATAACATTGTCGATTTTCCCCTGATACCTATTTATGCGATATTTAATGAAAATCTTTAAATTTCTAAATGACACGTTTAAAAACACTATTCAAAATATATGGATTATGGATTCATAGTTTTAAATTAAACTGCTTTGTATAAAATTATATTTTATATCCATTCTGCTTTTTTTTTTACGCAATTTTACATTTGCATAGTTTGTCTTACAGTTTTTTCCTTAGCATAGGTTTATTCCTTATATGAAGTAAGTGATAAAAGTTAAGTTTTGTCTGTCAAAATTTGCAGTAAAAAGAATAACATCTTTTATACACAGTCACATGAAAAGATATTTTTGAAGAAAAAAGAAAGGTTGCATTAAAAGAAAGATTTATATTACTTACATAAAACAACTAATTTTAAATTGATCAGCATATGTTTTTTTTTAAATTTAGATGCACATCAAAAATATCGAGATTTTCAGATTTCTAATATGACATTAGTTTTGTCTCATCGCATAATATGGAATTTTTCACAAACCAAAATTTCTATTCAAATATCAAACAATTTTCATATTCGATAAAACCACTCAAGAAAGATAACATCCAGTAGAGGGCGCCTTACGGTAAACTTCAATGTTCTTGAAACAATCTCAAAATGGAGTTTCTTCGATTTCTCGTTTGTGATTGCTAACAAAAGTAACAATCGAAGAACCGAAAATTTTTTCTTCTAAGATTAGATTACTTTTAGAGAAAAAGATGATTAGGATGTGGAGAAAATCACATTTTTTAGGGAGAATTTAATTTTACCGAAGGAATTATGAAGAGCCAATTTAATTCAGTACTTCACTCTACGGAATATTATCTGTCACTGAGGGCACTGATTTAAGACATGGGCATAACACAAGTTTGAAAACTTGCGTTTTGATGCTTAGTAATATAAACAGAAAACCATTCAACAGGTTTTCTTAAAAATAAATTTTATGGGTTTTTCCTACTACACACATATGAAATATAGGAGGGAAATTACTCAACAATTTTAATAATAAATTGTTTCTTGTTGAAAAACGGAACCAAAACTTTGCTTAGCATTTGATCCTCCATTATATATACATTTTCTTTTTGAATTTAATAATATTTTCGTATTTTGCTTTGTTTTTATTTCTTCACAAAAATATTTCACTGAAATCACAGCGAATATTAATTTTTTATTTATATTAATATTTAGAACATCCTTTCCCCCGGTATAAAAATATAATTCGAAAGCGTTTATTTTTATATTCGAGAATATTAATTATAGCCAAATGTATCAAAACAATTTACCTCTGAGAAGGTTTCCAATTCAGTTGGACAAACACACTTTGTGGTCACCAATGGATCCTTCACAACCACAACAGCAATATCCGCTGCCGTCACAACCGTAGTGAAATTATCAGACGTCAACTGACACACACGTTTCACCCCATCGTGTTTGGGGGTTTGCAAAAAGGGTAAAATGGACCCCTGTACACCCCAGACACACAACAGAACCAACAGAGCCTTCATTATCAGATCAGCACAAGATTCGCTAATAAATTCAATAAATCAAGACGACAATGTTCCAAAAGACTGTCAAAATATCCTCGAATTTGATACTGATAAGGCAATGTTTGCAAGGTTTGCTGTATTATTCTCAAGAGTGCATTTCCAGGTTCATTATCATATAACCGCTATTTAGTTGCGACACACGTTAAACTCAACCTTTGCCTTTTACGAACGAAATCGAATCACTTTTATCGAGATAAACGCGCCATTGTTCCTACACTTTCAAATTTGTCTTTCACAGACTCGAAGGAAAGGAAGTTTAAGTAGGAAGTGCGTCACGGCGGAAATGTTTTCTTCTTTATCATAAATTCGAATGAGGTAAATGAAAGCGACATCACATGGTATTTTTTCTAAGTGCCTTCCTTTTGACATTCATTCGCCGTACGTCTTGATTCGAGAACAATAGATATTGACTGAAATTTCTGATTTACGTGATTTCGAAGAACTGACGAACAGATTGTGGTGCCTTGATTCTATTTATGGAACGGTTTTGGGTGGTCAGTTATCGTTTTTAATTGTGAACAATGTATTTATCAATCACGGAGTATTAGATTCAAAAATATGGGGGGGGGGCAAGGCTGGAAATAAATGGAAAGGGCGTGAAATATGCGTCTGGAATGGGTAGAGGAATGAGTTATATTTGGATCTCATACGTTAAGGTCTTTGAACTAACCCGATTGGATAACAAGTAATATAAAAAAATGAGTCAATTCCTACATAGATCAACAAAGTAAAATTTTCTTTTAGTCACTTTTTATTAAATAATTACAATTAATATAAATATGCATATATACATATGACAAAATCACTATATTAAGTGGAAAAATAGAAAGCCCTTTTCCTTTCTATATAGGGTGTCGGACTATTATTATTTTTGATTGTTACTATTTATTCATTCATTAAATTTAATTATTCCAATAAAACACACAGAATAGTAAAAAGAAATCACATTCTCAGAAATTAGGCCATCCCAGGTGGGATTCGAATCCACGACCTTCGGATTAGAAATGTAACGCGCTATCCACAACGCTACAAGGAAGCAATGAGCAGTTTTCCTTTTTATGTATGATGTTGAACTATTATTTTTGTTTGTGTTACTATTTATTCCTTAATTAAGTTTAATGAATTAATATTTGAAAAAAATGCATTAACATCAAGTGTCAACCAGTACAAGTTTAGAATATGTATTTGAATAGAAAGTATTTTATTAACGATTGAAAGTTTGAACAAGATTTTATATATATATATATATATATATATATATATATATATATATATATATATATATATATATATATATAGGGAGATTGTGAACTGATAGTAGGAATTGAAAAACGGTTTACGTTTTCAGTCTCTACAGACCACCAGTTATACAATCCAAATTACTATACCTTCTACTCGCGTAATGAATATGTAGCAGTATCATCTATATAAGCCAGTAACAGCCCCCGGACCAAATTGATCGTTTTGGTCTAGCGGTAAGTTACGTGCTTTCGGATCAGAAGGTCCCGGATTCTGTCATTCGGATATGCGTGCCACTTCATTGGTGACTCTGGCTGAGCTAAAAAAACCACAAAAAGAGTAACCAAAAACGCGTCAAAATTCACTTTGATGCAGCTAACAAAGTCGTCTAACTCACTTGGCTCAACCCCTCCAATTAACACCAGCAACTGACCACTCGCAATAACTATATCATTTATTCGCCTACCACCGTCTCACTGGTAGGGGAGTGTGTAACGGTATCGTCTATATAAGTTAGTAACAGCCTCCGAGTTAAAGGGATCAATTTGGTATAGGAGTAAGCTACGTGCTTACGGAACCTAAGGTCGCGGTTCTGTCCTCCGGATATGCGCGCCACTTCAAATACATTAAAAAATGAAGGTTTAAATTCTAATCAATAAAATAATTCACATAATTCTTAGATATTAGAGTTATGAAAAGTATTTTTAATATATTCACAAAAATAGTGTGCCAAACTTCTAATATCAATTCAGTAAAATACGATTTATTCAATAGTTTGAAAATTCAAGTTTTAACAAACTGCGAAGGAAACAAAGATTGTATGTCATCTCTTATCTTAAACAAGTACAGATGATAATTTTTAAAATGTAAAGCGTAAAATGGTAGGGTTTTTCAAAAATATGGAGTTTTGATATTTTGAAATAAACGCGATTGTGGAGTAAAGGTTTTAGTACATAAAATCTTGAAGGCTGATTATATTGATTGTATTCTTGATTAAATTTTCCTTTTCCCATTTTTGTGTTCCAAGTATTCGTAAATGTCTGGTAAAATTATGAAATTCAATAGTTTTTGTATTTAATGGCACAAATGAATATATAAATTAGACTGGACAATTCAACCTCAATAAGAAAGCAATTTGTCTTAAAACACAAAAAAGGACTTTGTAAAGATTAAAAAAGGGCCGGTTTTAAACCACCTCCTTAAATATTTTTCTTATGAATATTAAAATTGTCAGGAAATTCGTAAAATATATACTTCTTTTTTAGAACATTTAGAAATTCTTGTGCACCACAAAGTATCACACAAGGGCTTACCGAAATAAGCAAGAAGTAAACATTACAAAGGAAATAAGGAATTTTTCAAGTCAGCTATCAAGGTCACTAACCACTATACCGGATGGGCGGCAAAATATGTACTTAACAGGAACAAAAACGATAATTTATAAAAAAGATAAATTGCTAACTTTATTGACAAAAAATTTTAATTTCAGCTATGTTAATTAATTTTACAAACTCTAACACAGACTAATATATCAAAAAGTTATTCAAGTAAATCTGAAATATAGATTCAAAATCAGGTTTCCTTATCAAGAATAGCTTTTATGATTAAACTGAATAAAAAATTTTTTTCTCAATTTGTACAGTTAGTAGTTTTAAATACCTTAAAGTAAACGATATTGAACTAATAAGTATAATAATGCAGAATATTTAAGTCACAAAATAAAAAATAAAAAATATGTATGCAAAATTTAACATATCGGTATTTACTTCTATATTCAAAAACCCATAGTAGTTGGAACACCAGTAATTAAATATAAAACAAAGTAATGAGAGAGAGAGAGAGATTAACAGAAACATTGGAAAAAAGATATAAAGATGTCCAAAGTAGAGAGATTCATGACTTATGATAATTAAAAACGTATGTTTAGTAGTTTAATCCGACAGAAAAACTATTTATAAATATGGCAACAAAATTGCATCATGTATCATGCAATCAATCAATGGATGAACATATCAGCTTAAAACAAAATGATTTTAGAATACATTCATATAGATCAAATGTCTAAGGGGTCTCAGGGGTGTTAAATTTCTCTAGCGGGCTGGAAATATTAACAATTTTCAAACAGGTATAATTCTTTTAAATTTAAATTAAATAATTCGAATCTTTTTACACATTTATAAAGGAATGAGACTTCAGAAAAGTATAAACTATTTAAATTATAATAATAATTTTAAAAATTATAAGCATATGAAAATAAGAAACTTTTCTATGAGAAATAATTATTAAGTTTTACGTTGCGCATGTTATTTTCTAAAATAGTAGCTTTAATTACTAGCTATAAGTTGACTTAAAGTTAAATGTACCCTTTTTACACTGTAGTAATATTAAATTAGTAGAATAATAAATTATATTTTTTTAAAAAAAAAAAATTACATTTTTAAAATTTTCAAAAAATTTTTTAATATTTTTCAAATATTTTGAAACACAAAAGATATATTATTCTTAAATGATGTAGAGCTTAAAGATTATGATGCATTTTATAATTCTATGAAGTTTTACATATCAGAGGCTACTATTTTAGAAAATAGCGAGCGCAACACAAAGATTACTTACTATTTATTACAGAATTTTCATATGCTTATAATTTTCAAAATTATGATTATATTTTTAACATTTTATACTTTTCTGAAGCCTCATTCCTTTATAAATAATGTGCAAAATATTCGAATTATTTAGAGTAAATTTTAAAGAATTATACTTATTTGAAAATTGTTTATATTTTCAGACTTCTAGAGAAATGTAACACCCCTGAGACTTCTTAAAGCCGTATCACACGTACACGTTTCAAGCAATTTTTCGACCAATTCGTGCAATTTTTACTCAGTTGCTATAGCAACGGCTTTCGAACAACTTTTTGCTAGTGAAATCAAAAAATTGTTCCAAATAAAAATTGCTTGAAATTCTAGCCAATGGGGTTCTTCGGTGCCCCACGTCATAAACAAGATGGCGGCTTCGTTTTCGTCTAACACATCAGACATGCCGTAAAATATTTTAATGGTGTATAATATTTTAAACAGGATGGTGCTCAATTTTTGTTTACGCCCATCAACAAAAGCGCAAGTGAAATAAAAGAAATAATTTTGGATGTTCGTTTTCCGAAGCAGAAAAATCGGCGAATAATTTTTCAATGTGGAGATAGAGCGCGGCTGATGTCAGAGCATCTCGTTTTGTTTACGGCAACCCTTCCCCCTCAGTAGGACGAACAATTGCTTGAAAAAATTGTACCAAAAATGTACGTGTGATACGGACTTTAGAACTATTCATATGGGGAAAAAATATTAATTTGATCAAAATATTAGCTTGGATGATTAGATATGGAATTGATAAAAACATTTCAAAATTTGCACACAAAAGAAGCTACAGTAATTTACGTTTACGTTAATTATTACAGAACGTTCTGAAAACAAACTACCCAATCGTTTATTTATATTGTCTTTCTAAAGCTTTCGTCTGCTCAAGAGTAAGATATTCCTGCTCAACACTTTCGATTTCCCAAAACATGGCTCCATAGGAAAACTCAAAAAAAATTCCTTAAAATGTGATAAGCATATTTCTCAAATACACTCGTTCGTTGATTTGCATTCATTTGCGAAAGTAAAAAGAACTATAATTATACATTACTAAAGTAACAAAAAAGAATCCAAGTAACGGAAAAATAATTTGATAAACTCTTCTTTTTCCTCCACGCTCAATTTTCCTAAAAAGTGTTCTACGGCCACTTGATTGTCAACAATAGCTGCGACTAAAATTACCGAATAATGAATATTGAATGAGTGAATATTAACGTCGCACTGTTCACTACACCAGGGCTTTTGGCGACGTACCTTATAATTTTGAACCATGGTCAAGTGACGAGTATCTGATTTCGCAGCAGACAGAGGTAAGTATCGCACACACTTGAAAATCAATTAAAATGTATGAAACAAAAGATTAAGGTATCCGACTACGTTCGGAATTGTAATTTTGCAAAAAAGCTTACAAGCGAATATTTATTTTTAAAATATTTATTATTTTTTATATCAGAATACACGTATAAAATTGTTTTAAGAATACTATTATAATAAAAAATTATTTAAATGCATTATTTTGGCAAAAAATGAACTTAGAATTATTTATTTTCAAAATGTTCTCCTTTTATGAAAAATGCCTCTATAATAATAATATTTTGCTTATACATAGCTAAGACTTCTTCAGAGAGTCTGAACTAGGATTTTATAAAAATTCACATTATTTCCAGAGTTACTACCAATTGAAAAAATTATCGGTGTTTTTTTTTTAAATTTCTCCACTCTGATGTATTAAAATATGAATAAATCCACTTCTATGTTAAATATTTCAAACATCCTAGTCCAGACTCTGTACAGAGGTGTTAGCTATATATAGGCAAAATAATATTATTACAGAAGAATGTTCCATAAAAGGAGAACATTTTGAAAATAAATAATTCTAATTTCCTTTTTTGCCAAAATATTGCTTTTAAGTAACTTTTTATTGTAATAATATTCTTAAAACAATTTCATACATGTATTTTAATCTAAGTGACACTAAATATTAAAAAAAAAAAATCGTTTTTACACTTTTGCGAAATCCCGGTTCTGAACGTAGTCGGCTACCTTAAAATTAAAAAGAAAGTTGTTTAACCATTTATTATGATACATATTGAATCTATTTCTTAGTGTTTCTTCTTTAAAAAAAATTAAACAGTGTGATGTTAAATGCGACGTGCAAATTATAACGCACAATAACATCTACCATATTTATTTTTACTTAAAGTGATGAAATTTGTTTGAAAAGTCATACTTTTTCATATTTTTTTTTTAAAGCAAAAATTTATGTAAGACATTTCTTAGGAAATAACAAATTCACTTCTTTTGCTTTCTGCAACTATTTTTCTCCGACATTAATGAAAAAGCAACGTCGTTTTGAGAAAGCTTCTTTTCTTTTCCTATCAGAATCGCAAGACAATTTTGCTCATTTCACACCGCAAATGTCTTTCTAGTTTGGTTGTCAAAACTTTTAAATCTCTTTCTTTCTATAGCTTCACTTAAATGTCAAAAATAGAACAGAAATATTTTCTTAGTACTTCAAAAATAAAGATTCTTTGTTGATTTTGCAATGACTTAAAAATATTTTTCACCCTTAAGCCTTTTTAAGTGGCCCGGTCATGACCCATTGCTCTGAGAAATTCTTTTATTTAAGACAATGAATTAAAAATTTGGTGGGAAATCCTTTGACATAAGAAATCAAATATATAAATTTTGCTTTTTTGCTGTCGAATTGATATTCTTTTTCTATTTGTAATGGTTACAGTTAGAGGTAACAGACAACGTAGATTAGCGACAGTTTTACGGGTAGAACTAATTTTGTGAACAATCTTTCATACCTTGCAAGCGAAAAATATTCGAATGATTTGGAGATTGACTATTTTGTAGTGAAAAGCAAACATGGATCACTCCTTGTTTGATTTGTCACAAAAGTGCTGTATTTAAAAAATACCAATAAACAGGAATTATTTAATGACATTTTTCCTCTTTCAAGAGGTGATACATAGGTTTTATTGAATATTCTTTGTAACAGCAACAGAGTGTTTCGTCAGTGGTCATTTCACAGTAGTAACAAAGACATCCTAAGAAGTTTGGTATTTTATTGGTAATCATATGAAACCATTTACAGGTGCAGAAATTGTGAAGGAGTGTTTCTTAAAAGCTTCTTTTTTTTGAATAAATACTTGTATTTTGCTCCCTAAATAAAAAAAAATGTTTGATTTATTATAATGACAACTTAAGATATGAATTTTAATTGCATAGTTAAAATTTTTTTTATTGTTCTTTGATGTTAACATAAATTTAGCAATTCGGGTTTTTATTTACGTATCACTGTGGAACAACCCACATTGGCTTGTTGGTGTTTGGGGGCTCGAGCAAAGATCAGCCTATAGCAAGTTTTAAACGCGCATCTATTTGTCCCTTTTACTTAATTAACACAGCTGAAGGTAGGGAAAGGTACTTTTTAATTAATTAGAAGAGCAATCGCATGGTTTAAGGCTACTAACATATAATTAAAGTTCATTTAACTTACTCTTGGAGTACTCTTGACTCCTACGCATCAATTCTTTGTAATTATCTTTATTTAAATATACGACCTCCGTCATTAAACCGTTTTCACAATTCAGTCACTTTTAATCTTAAACTATAGACCATCTGTTGACTATCATCGCGTACCTAAATGCCAACGCTTAAATAGAACAACTCATTTAAATAAATCCCGTTTTCTTCTTCAAGCAAAAGTTTTCAACAGAACTTGCAGTTAAAAAGAATAATTTTACCCAAGAGGATTAATGGGATTCGTGGATAGACCCGTTACATCTGTATGTTCACACGAACATACATTTCATTGGATCTCTCAGCACATACATAGAATTCAATCCTCATATATATACTTCTGACGTATAAAAAATTTTCTTTCCAATCCGTTTTGTAAGAAGACAAAAATTAATAATATTCATTTGGAAAAAAAAAAATATATAAGAAGCTTTCTAATCATGTAAAGCTTTCTAAATCTAAAATTATTTTTAAGGAATATCCCCGTATATATTGTATATGATATTCTTAAAAGAGTTAAACTAAAAGTGAGATGTTCTCTACCTATTAATAACCTGTGTATTAGTCAATGTTTCTAAAAACACATTTACTGTAAATATATATTGTGTTATAAACACTAAGGTATGCTAAAGTTTTAAAGGAATTTAAACTTTTTTTCCTTGTAATGAGTATATAAAATCAAAAGACACAATCTAGAAAATCAAACAATGAAATTAAGTTTTATAATTATTTTGCCAACTATTCTTTTTCAAAAATAATTCGTTATTTACACTTTTTGAAGAACCTTCGAATGTTTGAACCAACATTGTCTCTCTAGAACTCTCAAGATAAGAAGTACTCTATTGCTTTCCCCACCCACCTTAAGAGAACGAAGATAAATGGAGGGGGAAAAAAATAAAGATATTGTTGAGCAATTGATAACTCAAACACGAAAGTTAAATATATCCCAAACATCCTGCAAAAAGCATCTGAGACACACAAAGAAAAGAAAAACAAGGCACGGGGAGCTCTTTTATTTGTCCAACACTCGCCAATTTTTCTTTCACCCCTATTTTTCTTAACTGCAACCGTAGCCGAGATGAATAACGCTTTCTGATTTCCCTTGGGTGACACTCACCCGGCCCCGGTTCGCTGTGACAACATTCTTGCGGAACTTAAACTGTGGCAGAGTATTAGCCTCGTCGGATTGCATTTCACGAAGACGTGACAGATGGCGTGGCGATCGGCGCCGAAAATTCGAAACAAAGAACTATTACTTTTTTTTTTCGCTGTTAGCCGAGTAAAATCGTTTGGTAAATTTTGTTTTCCTTCTTTTTTCTTTTTGATCTTATTTTTTTCCCCAGTCAAATGTATCATACATACAAAGTTTCCCAAAAGTCTTATTTGGAATTGTGTTGTATCGAATAAAGATATCAGATTAGAAACAATATCGCACAGTCACGTAAATTCGAATTTACCTGCACATCTAGAGAATTAAAAAATGACAATTATTTCCATTCCATTTTGCGAGCTTTATATAATTGGATTATTTGCATAACAGCGGGAAATGATTTTAGATCAATGTTACCGAGTTTTATTGAACATATATTTCCTTAATAATTCTACATTAATATGTATCATATAAAGTGTAATATTAGATAAGTCGAAGAGAAATGGCGAAATTAGGAATTTCATCAAATTACTATCAATTGACGTTAAATGTTAAAATATCGTCTCTTCAAGGTCATTTCTGATGAAAGTAAGTGATTTTATCAAATCCCTGAACTTTTTCAGTGAAATGATGAAATGAAACTAGTCAGGATTTGCATTGGCAAAATGCTATTCAGGAGGAAAGACACCTGGGGGAGGGTCGAGTCCTTGTACTTCCTAACCATACATGTAGTACTTTCGATCCCCTAAATATCAACCCCATATCTTTAAAAAAATAGCACCATAGGATTAACATAGGGATTGATATTTTAGTGTGTAAGCAACCGAGAGAAAAGATGTTACAATAAAAAAATACCAGCCTAATTTTCTAATTATTTATTAATTAGTTTCAAATAAATAATTTGTATTTCCATTGACTATTGCTGGATTACTTACTTCTACGTTTAATATAACGCACCATATTTGTTAAATAAACACTTTTAAACTCTTGAAAATATTATTTCACCATTTCACTGAAACAGCTCTGGGATTCGTTCAAATCCCTTACTTTTATCAGGGAAATCACCTTGAAGAGACGTAATTTTAACATCTACCGTCAAGTGATCATCTAGGGATTTGATGAGATTCCTTATTTCATCTTTTTCCTGCGACAGATATGTATGTAATAATGCACTTTTAGACACGTATTGTATCTAAAATCGATTGAAATCGAAGCATGAAGTAGAAAAGCTTTAAAATTATGTCATTTTTCTTTCACCTCAGAATATAATTAAAGAATGGAATGACTTATATTATTTAAGACCATATAAAAACAAGATAATCAACTTTTGGGTAATTTAATTACTTCAGTAAAAGCGTACATTTATGTGAAGATAAGAATGTGTCATAAGAATACATTTAATGTGGAAGTGAAGCTTAATTTTTAATATTTTCGTAAATATTTGGTCGCTAAAATGATAATGCCACTCTCATTTCGCCATCTACATTCAAAAGTCACTATCTAGTCTTCATTTTTATGTCTGTTAATGCCAAAATGAATTCACGCAATTTTAATCCAACATGAATTGACTATTCCGAATGTTTTGAAATTAAATCTCGATTATAAAAGAGCGAAATTAATTTTTCCTTTTCATTCAAAGTTGATTCATATACAGATATTATGAGCGACTTACACCTGAAGTTGGTCCCTCACCGTTTGCCTGCCCAAGGGTGTAGGAGGAATGAAAGCAGAACCAGAAACTTCCATAATAACAATTATTTATTTACTCAAACACAGTAACCAACAGCACTTTAATCTCTAAGTGAGTGTCAAAGGAATAGCAGAGACAAAGCAATGAATATTAAGGTATCCGACTACGTTCGGAACCGTGATTTTGCAAAAGCGTATAAATGGATAATATTTATGATATTTAGTGTCACTTAGATTAGAAAACATATAGAAAATTGTTTTAAGAATATTATTACAATAAAAATTTATTTAAGTACATTATTTTGAAAAAAAGAACATAGAATGACCCATTTTCAAAACATTCTCCTTTTATGAAAAATGCTTCTATTATAATATTTTGCCTGTATATAACTCAGATCTCTGTATAGAGGTTCAACTAGAATTTTTGAAACATATAACTTAGAAGTGGATTTATCCATATTTTACTACAACAGAGGGACAAATTTTAAGAAAAACGCCGATAATTTATTTCAATTGGTGATAACCCAAAAAAAATGAGAATTTTCAAAAATCCCAGTTGAGACTCTTGGAGAGTCTTTACTTTTTTCTAAGCCCCCACACACACACACACACACACACACACACACACACACACACACACACACACACACACACACACACACACACACACACACACACACACACACACACACACACACACACACACACACACACACACACACACACACACACACACACACACACACACACACACACACACACACACACACACACACACACACACACACACACACACACACACACAATTTTTATTATAGAAGCATTTTTATAAAAGGAGAATGTTTTGAAAAAAGGATGTTTCTAAGTTAATTTTTTGCCAAAATATCGTATTTAAAAATTTTTTTTGTTATAATGTCCTTAAAACTATTTTATACATGTATTCTAATCTAAGTGACACTAAATAACATGAAAATTATCCATTTATGCGCTTTTTGAAAATCACTGTTCCGAACGTAGTCAGATACCTTAAGAAAATAAGCGCAAGTAACTAATTTAACTCAACGTAATCTATCGTTGATTACTAACCTCAAATAGACCTATTCAACACAGTGGTCAAACACCACCTTTAATCTTTAGCTACGAAAATCAACTTTATTCAATCTCACCTGCGTTGCGAATGTAACAGCTTCTTACCTCTCTTCTTCTATAATTGTAAGTTGTAAGTGAACTTACAGGAGACTGGATCGATGACTCGGTCCTCCGCTCCTTATCTTGAAACTACGATATTGCTGTTATTGTTAGCTTGGCTTTGTTGGAGGAATTCTTCTATAATTACAAAACTCTGACTTTATATAGTCGAACTAATCTGCATATCGTGGTTTCTTCTTGAGAGGGTTGGCTGTGAATTAAACGCGAATGCTAGCCCAAAGATTCTCCAAGAGGATTATTTAGAGGTCGCGTATAGATTCGTCACAATATATTCCTTATCACGAAAGAATTACGAACCCAATCAAATTACTTACATCCATCAATTCACGACAGGATAAGTTCAATATACCACGAATACCCGTAGTATTTATTTCTATAAAACCGCCGAATTTTATTTTTTTCAGGAGTATAATTAATAATTTTAAAAAACTTTGGTGGCACGCTTCAAGAATCTGGCAGCACAGCGGTTGAGAACCATTGCTCTAGATGGATCTCACAAACACAATTAAATGAAATACCCCTGGGGTTTTATTTTTGTTTTGAAATTTACTTAGAAAAATTTAAAAAAAAGAAATTCAAGATACAATTCTTTAAACCCAACAAAAATCCCCGAAACTTCTAGTACAGGGATGGGGAACCCACTGGCACGCGGCCATTGATGGCAGGGACACAAATTTTTGGGCACCCCAGTGATAAAAATGGTTACCCTTTTATTTCAAAAATAAAAAAATTCACTTTTAAATATTACGAATAAAGGGGAATTGATAGGTCGGGGGGAGCACACCGTTTGTTATTGTCTTGTTTTTAATTGTCGGGGTTACAATTGCTTATGATGAAAGTTTCTACGCATAGCATAGTCAATTTCTTTTCTCAACTCTTTTAAAAAGTATATTTGTGTTATATTTGCTTTTTTAAGTGTTATTTAACATGGCTAGTTCAGAAAAAGGAAAAAAAAGGGGCTAGTTGGTAAATTTTAAAAAAAAAAATTTTCAAATTTGGTGAATCAGAAATAGGCATTATTAGTAAAGGCGAAAAGCGGTGGTGCTTTATGTTCGGGAATTTAGGGGTTGTACAGACATGGTTTAAAAAAAACGGCATTTTGAAACAAATAAAATTCCTTTTTTCTAAAAAAAAAAAGTAAACCACAGTAAAAAAAGAATTGTTTAAAAACCCGTTTGGGCAGATGGTTTCAATTAAACAAAATTTTTAAAAGTAACATCTTACAATCAAAATATATGTTATTTGCCCATCCAATCGGGAACAACAAATCAAATTAATGTTATTTTAATTTGAATAACACGTATTAAAAAACATTTACAATTTATACAGTGAAAAAGTAAAAAAAGGGTTTTTGAGTTGTCGGTATTTATTTTTATTTTTTTCCCCAATTCAAAAAACATTATTTGACGGCACATCAAAACCCTCTTTAAACACTTTCTTAAAAAAAAGGCCTTTGATCCAAAAAGGTTCCCCCCCCCTCTCGTATTCTGATATGGGACATTATGAATAAAAACCATATAAAAGAAATCATTCATTAAAAAAAAAATGTAACGAAAAAAAGTACGTATCTTTTTTTTATATTAGTAAAAATCAAATTCTAGAAGGTTCCTTCAAGTTGCACTTGTTCAAACATCAACTTTCATCAGAGGGACCCCGAATTTTTTTTTGTTGTCTTGCACCTGGGCTGATAACAAAAATGAATATTCCTCAGTATAGTTATTTGCTTGTTTAAGCTAAATGTATGAATTTTTCTTTCTAAATACTGTAGTTATTTGGTTTTATATGAGATGCTTATATATTTCCTCGGAAGGGTTTTGCTTTATCCCAAAAAAATTTCAATATGCCGTTTTTGTAGAAACCCAATCCCAAAAATTTAATTTTTTGTGTTTTTTAAATGAATTTTTAATAAGTTTTTAAGATGTAGTCGACAATTGTTTAGTTCGAATTGGGGTTTAATGTAAATAAAAAATTGTATTTCAAACTTTTTTAAAAAAAAATTTTTAAAGGATTTTTAATAATATTGTAATTTTAATTTTTGATTGTATCAGCTTTTTCCCATTGTTCAATATCAAGGCTTTGCTGATATTTTTTTTTTTATTATTTAACATGTGGGAAAGTAAAGAGGTATATGAATAAATTTTTAACTTTAAAAAAAAAATTTGGCTAAACAAAAAAAAAAGAAAAAGGTTTTTTTTTTTTTCAGGGGTTAAAAATTTCATATACATAAAATTGGGTGATGTTTTAATCAGCAAAAGCATTATGTAAAAAATACAATGAATATTTTTCCCTTTTATAAAATTTTCATGTTGACGAGATAAATGAATACATATATAATATCTTGGTAAGAAAAAAATAATCATGCCTTGAGCTGGGGGTCTTAGTTTATGGGAAATAATTTTTTTTTTTGGGAAAAAGGTCAATGTTGAGGAAAAAAGTACCCAAAAAAAAAATAGATATTAATTTAGTATAATTAACCTTTTAAACCAATTTTTTTTTCCCAATTTTTAAGTTTTACTTTTCATAAGGGGTTATATGTTCGGTTATTTTTTTTGGTGATTTTGGGCCCATTCCCAAGTTTTAATTAATAAAAATATGAAAAAGATATGAAGTGGTGAACTGCGCATCGTTTGAGGTTAAGTATACAAAATGGCGATATTGGGAAAAGAATTTAAATTTAAAAACCTGTATTTTCCTGAACAGAAATAATCACCAAACATCAAAAATTTAACGCCCCGAAAAACATGGTGCTTGATAATTTAAACATTAAATAATTTTTCAAAGTTAGAAAATTTTAGTCATAATTCCTATACATTATTTTTTTTTATTAATTATTTATTCTAATACAGTTTTTAAAATTTTTTAGATGGAATTGGGGCCTTAAAAAAAGATCTCCTATTTTTTGAAAACCCTTAAAAAATAGAGAACACTAGCAGGAAGGGGCTGGTTGGAAAAGGTTTTTGAAAAGGCCCAAGGCGTTTTTGAATGTTCGAGAACAGTTAATGTAACATTTCCTAAAACAGAAATCCCGTGGCTCAAAAAAATTTTATGCTCAGACAACATGGTGCTAGATGGATTAAAAAATTAAATAATACCTAGTTTTTGAAAATTTCAGTCTTTTAAATTTCCCTTTTTCTAAACTTAACTTTTTTTATTAAATTATTTATTCTATTACAGTTATGTATTAGGTTATTACAAAACTATGTATGTAATTTTTTTCTCTGTTACTTTTAAAAAACAAAAAAAAATGTCTTACGCATTACATCATGCTATGATGTTGAATTATTAAAGAGAGAGGGGGGGAAAGAAAAGGGAAGGGGGGTAGAGAAAGGGGAAGGGGAAAGACAAAGGAAAAGGAGGGAGAGAAAAAAAGAAAAAGAGAAAAAAGGGAAGAGAAGGAAAGAAAGAGAGAAAAGGGAAAAAAGAGAAGGAAAGACAAAAAAAGAGAAAAAGAGAAAGACAAGGGGAAAAAGAGGGAGAAAAAAGAATGGGGAAAAGAGAGACAAGGGGAAAAGAATGGGAGAAAAAAAGGGGGGCGGGAGATAGAAAGGGGAAAAACATAGAGAAAGAGACAGGAAGAAAAAAAGAGGTAAAAGGACAAAAGAAAAAAAAGAGTGGGAGAGTGGGAATAACAACACTTCAAAGATTTATTTTTTAAAATTTCAGTGTTTTTTTTTTTTCCCAACCCAATTACTTTGTTCTTTTTTCTATTTTCTATCTATGACAATATATTTTTAAATAAAACGTAATTTGACTAATAAAATTTTAAGAAAGCCCTTTTATACTTTCCTGGGTTTGATAAATTACACTTCTGAGAAAATTTTTTCCTTAAAATTTCTATTTTATAAGAAAAAATACCCAAAAACCCAAATTTTCCCCTCGAGACAAAAAAACACCCAAATTTTTATTTGGGAGGAAATATATTGGGGAAAGAAGAAAAAAAAATAAATGTTTGAAAATATGAAAGAAATATACATAAATAAAATTTTTTTTTCTAGATTGTTTTTTAAATGTCCCAAAAACTTATGTGGATTAAGAATCGGGCTATTTTTTGGGAAATTTTGGGAAAATTTTGGGATAATACTTTTCATTTATGATCGTTACATCAAAAAAATACTTACGGTGCTAGTTTATGATTCCCTTTTTACGAAAAAAAATTTTTAAATTTTTTTAAGAAAAAAAAATTTTTTCGTCGACTCCCTTTTTTTGTTTTGAATAAAAAGAAATCATTCTGTTTTTAGCTCCCAAAAAGAGTTTCGGGGTTATTCCCATTATTTTAAAATTCTGCCCAAAATTTTTGTTTTCCCTTTGCCCAAAATTTCATTTAAGGAAAAGTTTAAAAAAAAAAAATTACAAAAAGGGTCAAAAAAATTTCCCCTTTTAGCGCCATTAACTTTTCCCCCTCTTTTCCCTTGGTTTTTGATATTAAAAAAAAAAGGGCTTGAATAAAACTTTTTCGGTCCTTCTGCAAATTGACCGGGATCGTAAAAATAAAAATAAATCCACAATAAATGACAACCGTAAAAATTTGGGGTTTTGAGTATTAGTTACAGCCGGTGCTAGCACTTTTTTCTACATAATCTCAATTATGACTCGCATTATAAAAAGTTTGATGCAACAAATTCATTTTGGTTTAAAAAATACAATTAAAGGGGTTCCGTGTTTCCATCTGTCGAACAAACATAGATTTATTGTTCACTTTTAAAGCTATTGTTTTAGGCTTTTTTTTAGAAGGCGAAAAAAAGGGGCATTAATTGTTCATTAATTTAGCTTCGCTGAGAAAAACTGCGGGGATTATCTCTTCTATCTTTGGGTCTATATTTTTTTGTTCCTACTTTTTTGTTAAGTGTTCTTACTTTCGGGAAAAAAATACCTAATTTATTTTAATAGTGTTGGGTAAAAAAAAAAAACAAGTTAACGGTCTAAATTTATATCGGTGCAGGAGGAAGGGTAAAATATGGGGGGGCGAATTTTTTTGAGGAAGTAAAAAGGGGAAAAACAATTAAAATTTTAAAAAAATTTGAAGGGAGAGGGGTTTGGGAATGTAGAAAGGGGTTTAAAAAATTAAACCCCCAAAAAAAAGTGATTTTTTAAAACCAGCAAGGGGGGAATTTTTTAAATAGTCGGAAAATATGGAAAACCAGATTTTTGGCCCCTTTTTTGGGTTTCCTATGTGGAGAAAACCATGAACTTAAAAAAAAAAACGAGTGTGCTTTAACAAAGACTAAAGTAAAACTTTTTAAAACTCTGTTTAAAGTATGAAAATGCAACCTGTGGCCAGAAAGTTCGGTGAATGAGCCTGTTAAGGTCGCTGCTGTACTAGAAATATCAACGCCCTCGCGGGTGAAGGTCAATATCTATTTGAACATTTTGATAATTGCGGTTCTGACGTTTATTTCTTGTTAGTTTAAGGGAGCTCGAAAGTTTTAGGGTTGTCGCGGGGTAAAAAATGGATCAGAATATAATCATGTTGTAGCCAGTTCCTGGCCGCGAAGGGGCCCTGACATTGATCACCCCTTATTCACCTGATTTGGCACCGTAGACTTTTCCATCCCCAGATTGAAGTCAGCTCTAAAGGGGAAAGAGTTTTTGGACATCACCGACATTCAAAGCAACGTGACGGCCGGTTAAACCATCCCGAAAGAACTATTTTACAGGAGTTTCCAAGAATTATATACTCGTTCTGAACAGTGCATTACCATCCATGGATATTTTTTTTTGAAGAACAGTAAATTGTATTTGAAATAAAAATTCATTCACCGAATTTTTCTAAAAGGTTGTATATGTTTATATATGTATAATATATATACATGTATATTCATATAAAAAATTTTTTAAAATTTTTAAAATTTTTTAGGGGTTTTTCATCGATAAATTAATATTTTTGAATAGTTTTTTTTATTTTTATTCATTTTTTTCAATCGGATACATCGTAGTTACTATGGTTGATTGTAAGACCGAGACAATAGGCTTTGGTAGAAAATAAGATACATATGCTTTTGTGAAAATTAAAATATATCAAAAAGAAAATTGCATCGATTGTTGTTCCACTTCTTGGGGAGGCTCATTTCGGTTATTTTACTTCAATCATTTGTAGTTCTAATTTATCTTGTAGAAAGTTTACCAAGAGGTCCCCTGGGCGGAAAAACTTTAAACTCCTGCAAAATTAGTGGCAACGTATGATAGTTTTTCCCAATTCTTCAGGACCTACTGACCGTAAATCAAATTTTTTTATATAAAAAAATTTATAATATTATTAACTTTTTTTTGGGTGAAATTAAACAACTACTATTATGATGCTTGTTCCATCGTCCAAAACACAGTGAGCGACATATATCACCAATTGATAATTGACCAATATCGATTTTACTAATATATCGTAATAAAATGTCCCTGTTCAAGTTACTAATTCACAAAATATAAACTTTAAAATGAATTTACAATTTTATTCATCTTAAAGTAGAATATTTAATGTATTGAACAAAATATAAAGTTATAAAATTGCTTAAGAGCGAAATGAAATTACGAAATAATCAAGAAATCACAGTTCGCGTAACCCCACAAACTCGCAAACGAACAAAGACTAAAATTTTCTATCTTCACAAACCCTTATATCCCCCTCTCCTCCGTTGCCTCACCCGATCACACTTTTCAACGCTCTCGTCTCGCATTCACCAGTTATTTCCCAAGTCAAGCGTGCGAAAAAGGGTTTTCTTAAAAAAAGACTCACATGATGCATAACAGTAAGATCTGACCGCTTGGTTGTTGTACTACTTACTACAGAACAAAGTGTGTTTTGGTGATTTTCAAAAAATTTTACTGGTAAGTTTTCAAACATTTTAACCCACTAGTACTCTTATTATTTGAGCACTGTTATTAAGTATAATTTCCATTAAAAAATTGTGGTTTGTCCCCGCGTGGTTATTTTTTATTGGACAATGTTTTGTTTTTAAGTTTAAAGGTCCATTTTCCAAGATGGCGTGTTGAATGTTACGGAATATTAGGTGTTTCATTGCATAGAAAGTTAAATCTTCTATAATAACATACTCCCTATATCAAAAAGCGTTAGAGCAGCGTTTCTCAAATTGGGGGCCCCCTTTTGGGGTTGAATCCAGGGGGGGGCGCGAGCATATTGAAAAGTCGAAAACAAAAAAAATTATATAAAAAATTATAAATCTACTGGAAGTAAAAAAAACAAACCCCATTCTGACATAAATACACATTTACAGTGATATAATACACCTATAAATGTATTAGTACTGCTCAATGTATTTATAATTAATGTATCAATAGTAAGTTAAGAAGAAATTTTTAATAATTACCAGTGACCCTAAGGGCTTATTATATATAAAAATATATACAGAAATTAACACCTATCTTGATAATTTTTTTTGCAGGTTTATAATTAATCCCTGAACTGCCGATTAAAAGTTATACGATCCCTTCCCAATGCCAACCGTTTTTTCCCCGTAGGGACGGGTATGCGATGTTTTGGGGGGGGGGGGTAAAAACAAATAATCTGATCAAAATCCTTTTATTTTATTCCAAAGCCTTCGGAATAATTTTATGGATTAAAAGTGCCAGAAAAGATCATATTTAGAAAGACGTATATTTACGTCCGGGGAAATTAACGCTTTGGGTGAGCGAGAAGTTTATAAAGCCAGTGGCACTTAAGAGGTTTTAAGTCGTATTAAACTTTAGAGTCAAATTTGTATTATGAATTCAAAATTTTTATTGTATGAGGGGTGGGGGGCGCCATGAAAATTATGATTTAATATTGGGTCGCGAATATTGAAACTTTGAGAAGCACTGCGTTAGAGGGGATAAACGGAAAGAACAAAAAGAAGGAACCAGAAGCTTCAAAACAATTAAAGAAGCCGAACATCAAATACCTTATGTTACGAAATTAGACTGATCTCTTCCTTCTTAAATCTACTATACATGACTCCAATGTTAGCAGCGTGAATTGTTTCATCCTGATGCATCATCTGTAATAGATTTCGTACTATCAACTAAAGAGCGAGAAAACAAAGACATTGAATATATGTTCTGTAACGGAAAATTCTCCGAAGATGGAAATTTAGATTCTCTCTCAATGCTTTGGCTGTTTCCCTTGGGGCCCCCCATTACCGAACGAAAAATTTTTATTTTGAATTTGGTAAAAAGACTCACTAAACAGAAATACTTGCACGTAATCTTAAAAATATGGTTTTTATACTTAAAAATATAACTACGTTTTATATGAAATCTAATAAGTTTTACCATCTATTCCATATTACTTGACTATTCTGTAATAATCTCCTTTTGTACATAAATAAGTATTTTAAAATAATTTTTTATAATAACAAAATAAATAAATTTTTTTTAACAAGTTACAATACAATATATAGAGTTATAAAACGTACTCATGATGATTGGGGAGATTTTTTGTGTGTCAAAAACGGTAGTTATTATTAAAAATATAAATGATATTCCATAATATCCTTCTCTCATCTATATTTGTTGTCGTTGTTGCTAACGCCATTGGATCGAAGGTGTCGTATAGAGGCTCAAGAAACTCACCGTGGAAAGGGGCTAGATGTACGCCTGTCGTTAGCCGCACTTTGAGCATCATTTAGGTGACAGTACGATTTGGCTCAGTTCCGCCCCAATTTTCAGGAAAAACACCTTGAGGGAGGCCAGGATGTACATTCACCAGGTATACATTCACAAACATCCATACCTTCTCCGGGATTCGAAACCAGGCTCAACGGCACAGCAATCAGCGTCACTAACCACTATACCAGATGGGTGGCTCTATATTCATAAGGTAAGGCTTTTGATTTTCTTTCCTTAAAATATATTACAAAAATACATTAAAAATATATTAGATGTATCAGCTGTCTATGAAGCTACAGCACAATTACTCGCTGCTGGTCTGGCTTGTACAAAAGTTGTCTTCTTCCTTATCAACCTCCAAGCTGCAATTTCACCCTTAATCAGTAACACACCAACTGAATGCCTACACACAATAAAGTGTCTTACTAAAATTGAGGAGCTCATTTCATACGAATGGTCTGTGGCCTTGCAGGGGGGCCAAGTCCTGTTGGGATCCCCGGTAATGAGAGAACCTACCAAAAAGCCAAGAAGGGAACTGAGTCGTCTGAAGCGGAAGTCTTCTTGACCCTCAGAAGAGCAAAGAGTATGATAAATGTACTGCCATGACCTAAGAATTCAAGAGTCTTAGAAATTCATGGGAAACCCTGGCCCCTGTGGGTCCTATACCGAGGCACCAAAAGAGAGCCGAAGCTATTGCCCGTTTTTGCCTAACCACCGAACATGATTTCCTTAGAGTATACCTCCACTGGCTTGGCCTGGCTGCTGACGAGGCCTACCCGCTCTGCGGCCATGCCAGGATGTATGGCGACCACCTGCTCCAATGCACTGGACTCGATGAACACCCGACTGACAACATCGTCAGATAGTACTGGAAGGCTGGGCATCAAATGGTTAAGAAGCCAAGAACGGGTTTTGGATAAATAAATAATAAAAGAATTCATTTTGAAGAGAGAACTATCTTCTTATTACATTAGTTCCATAAGCAGGAATTCATAGATAGATAGAATTCCTCTCTCTTGTCGCAGTCAAAGCGCAAACAAATGCTGATCTCGTCTGTACTCTCTTCTGAATTGCACTGACTCTTGATTCAAAGGTCTTTTACATAGCCTCCTGGTAATTCCCAGAGAGTCGATTCTAGATTCTTTTCAAAGAATCTTTGTAAATATCGTATTTTTCACCAAATTTGTTACCAATCTGGTAACCCTGTTCACATTTTCTATGGTTGCCACAATCTTATTTTTCAAGTTCACTCTGGAAACTTTAACACACTATGAGTATTGCTAAAGGAAAACAACATAAGTGGGGTGTTTCAATACTATTAGCGACAGGTAATAATATTGATTGATTCAAAATTCTGGCATATTCTTTACTAAATATATGCTTTAGTCGGAAAAATGTAATATCTATTACTAATTTATTCTACAAATGATTATATAGTTATAATTTCCTTTTCATTTAATTTTTGATGGAAATAAAAACCAACCTTTTTAAAAAGTTCACGCTTTTCAAATTTTTCCATTTATTCTAATTCCCAAAATGAATAATTAAATATATTCTGCAACTAAAAGATAACATGTTGTTTTTTAATAAAAATTGAATAATTAATGTTTCTTAGAATTATTTAATAATTTAAGAGTCCTTTTTTTCTGAAAAATACTGCTTCAATGAAATTTACGAGATGAAATTTATAACGAATGCGTTAAAATAAATGTTTCGTAAAATATATTGTGAATCAGTAATAAAGAAGGAATTAATGTATTTCCTTATTATTCAAAACATTTCGGTTTCATGAAGTTATTAATTGGTTAAACTTCTGATTTTGTTTCCTACTCATTTTCATCGTATAGTACTAGAGGAATTCTTAAAAGATTTGATAGTTAAAGTTTTACCCATTTGTTTTTGTTTTAACGGGTAATTCCATTAGAAGTTCCGATATATAATTTATTTTTGATTCATTTTTATGAATTAAAATAAAAGCTATTTAATTACGCTTAATTTAATTGTATTTAATTATAAATATCTTGATATGTTTCTTTTTAAATATAACATTTTTGGCTAAACTTTCTCACTTATTATGATACATATTCTTATTTTATAAGTAAATATACTTTATTAAAACTAGACTTGTGTTTATAACAATGTCTAGCTTCTAAAACATTTTGAAAGCATTTATATAACAAATAAACTTTAACATCTAACGTTTAATGGCTTTAGACGTTTATTGGCTTTTTAATATTAGTTTACTCAGCACTTCACAAAGAATGAAATTTTAATACACAGACACATTTAAACAGAATTCATCAATAATAAAATAGCTTTTCAATTTTAATCGAGAAATACTAACCTCAGAAAATCGGCCTTGACTAAGAATTTTCGGAGAAAAGATCCCTGTTTCCCTTTTTTGATTAAATTCATATGTTCATCTATAATTGTATGGTTATTGTAGTGCAACATAAGTTTGAGAAGCCACTCTTTTGATAACACAGGAATTCGTCAAAAGATAATTTTTTTTTTCAAAATAAAGTAGCTCTTCAAATATTATTCGGCTTATCAAAATTACATTTTTTAATCGTTTGGCAGTTTTAATATCGTTACGAATTTTGTATAAATAGTGCATATAATTTGTATTTGGATGTTTAATGCATTTATATTACTCTATGCTATGTTTATTTCATGTTAAAATTGTACCATTCACAAGCAATGCCGCCCCTTACGTTATAATGGCGATTCAATGAGAACTTGGAGATAGAGCCAAGTTGGCATCATTTTTGGCGACCATTTTGGCGTCACTGATGACCATTTGGGCGAGTTTGGAACCCTCTGGAATCTTCTAGAAAGTAGTGGATCTCTCCACTAATGTCACGAGCGGCTATATTTCTGGAAGTTTCTGTCGCGCCTGTAAATAAGATGCTCGTCAGAACGGCGAGGAGTCTGGATTAAACCAGCGAGTAGTGAGGATTGTTTTGACTGGCGATTAGCTCGGCTGTGCTTGTGAATAATCTTTACTTACGTGTATTTTTAAACACTGGTTATTGTGTTTGATTGCTGTTGAAGGTGTGCAGACCTTCGGAGATTTACTCTGTGAATATTGCTGCTGAATCCTGTATTTAAAGGATTGGATTTTTGATAATAAATTCACATCGCTCTTGAAGAACTGTTTATTTCCTTTGTGATTGTTTTGCATAAAATCCCCGAACCCTCGGATCTACGTAACAATATATTCATTTAAATAAATCCCTTGCTATTATTGTCTATTTCCGTAACTGATTTGACAAATAGAATTTGTGAAAAAAATAATTCCACAGTTCGAGTTTGGTATTGGAGTTAGTAGCTATACGGTTGTTTATTTGCACTTTTTGTGGTAATATTTCAAGAAAGTTGTTATTATTGAATTCTAGATTTTTTGAAAAAGGTGATGAAAATTGGGGTATTTTTGAAATTGGTGAAAAATAATGTTTTTTAAAAGGGAAAAAAAAATAATCCGTATGAAAATCCGTTAAAAAATATTTAGAACAATCTTAAGGGATAACTAGAAAATTGTAGAATTATCATCTGTTTATATAAGAAAAAAACTAAATAGTACGGTCATTGAATAGTATGGTTATTGAATTTTTAAAAGTTAAAATGGATTTTACATCACTTTACATTAACCCTCAAGCGGTCTGCACGTAAATTCCGCCATTCAGAATGCTTTTTTTGCCCCTTTGCAAGATTCCCAAAAACGGCCGAGTCGCATTTCAAAAATATGGCTCAACCCCTTTTTTAGAACCCAACCAAACAAAAAAAATGTGCGGTGCATTTTGAAAAAATCTCAGAATGCAAGATTTAATCGACCGCTTTAAAAAAAATTTTTTTTATTAAGAAAAGATTTCAAGTGAACCGAAAAGATCTTAAAATAATCATCAAATTATATAAAAAAAATAAAAAAAAAATGAGTCTTTTAATAAAAATTTCTGTTTTTCATTCAAAGAAATTTTATGAAGATTGCTATGAGTTGCAAATTCTACACAAGATATGGACAATGAGGACGATTTACTTTATATCTAGAGTTTTGATTTAATACTTTTCCTTTGTACAGAAATTATAAATAAGAATATTATACTTTTGTCTATGAAGTTGACAAAAACAATGAATAACACATTCTATAGTTAAAATACTCAAAATAAATAACAATTTTGGAGGTTATATAAATGAGAAAGTTTACACTTGACTGAGCGTGTATGTTCAATTTATTACAAAATTTTATTTTCGCCTTGTCAAGAATTTTGATAAATGCGGTTCTGTAGCGAGAGTAAGAGAATTAACTCAAATATCTTAAATTTAGCTGAAGATGCTTAAGTGTTAACTAAAAATTTAAAAAAACAACAACCCTCGAACCAGATTATTAAACAACATAAATCACATTGTGATCAATGCTTGAACTAGAAATTTCATATCTCAAGTAAAGGAAAAAAAAATGTTAATCTTTAACTAAAGAGGGAAAATTAAAGAAAACTCCAGAAAGAAGATTAGGGATATTAAATGAAATTAATCAATCCTTTAATTAACTGTAAGAGTCTAGATTTTTTTTATTCCTAATGGGATTGAAAAATAGAAAACCTTACTGCTAGAAATTATACAGAGAGAATATCCAAAATGCGAAAACATTATTTTTGATTTATCATTTCGTTCGGATTTGCTTACAAACAAATATTTTTTAAAAAGTAGAATGTGTAGAGTTTAAAGATATTATCCACACCTTTCTGTAGATTTACTTTAACTGGAAGAGAAAATTCAGTTGCTAAACCAATTTATCTTACAACTAAGAAAAAAAACTCGTTCCTTTGAAAATTTTGGATTTTTTTTTATTGAAAATTACCTGGGGAGTGTAATTGGTTGGGAAAAATGTACTAGATAATTTTCAAGCAAATTGACTGATCCTACGTTAGTTCTGTCAACAATTCGAAAAACTAAACTTACAAAACAGATCCAAAATCATGTTTTCTTAACCTCGTTTTTGCAAGTAAAAAAAAAAAACCTCTTTCTTTCTTTATCCAACCTTATCTATCGGAAAAGAAGTTGCTCTGGAGTATAATTAAGTCCTGCTACAAATAGTTGTTGGAGCATTCTTTCAGGTGCTATCGGAACGTTAAAATGTCTATAAATATAAAAAGGGAATACTTTTTTTCTTCTACCTTTTTTCTACCGGAATTCCAATTTTATTGATTTTTTTTCCTCCCGATACCTTTTGGTTTTGTCCCACTTTCTACATTATCGGAGAGTTCTGACGAATAAAATCTTATCATTGATCCATTGTCGGAGTTGGGAAAGAAATTTCGCATCAAACTTCGCAAAAAGTAATCCCGTGTCCGTTTAAGTTGACAGCGAAATATATGAGAAGAATATATTTGAAGAAGTTTAAAGATTCTTATGTTCTGAGATAAAGGTCCTAAAAAAAAAAAAAAGTTTAGTGATATATATATGCAAGGGTTTTAATTTTTGTATTGGTTTTTAAAGTAATCCTCTATTAGTGAAAAATCCTTCTATTCTAACTATAATTTGCCCATTTTTTGGATGGGGAATAGTGAAATTCTATTTAATATTCACTTAAATTATAAGCATAAAAATGGCTCGTTTTTTATGATAGGAATTCAAGATATCTATTACAAAAAAATCGATTGGAAAACTATTACATTTTTTGAAGGTACAGTGATAATCTATGGGAAATACATGAGTACCGTCTAAAAGGTATATTAGACTATTGGCAGGAAAAAAATCTAGTACTCTCTTACGTTAGGAAGTTGGGAATCTAATCTCCTTCAAAGCAGACTTCTTACATTTAGCTCATTAATCCTTCCACTGCCGAAAATACCTCTAGACGGCATCTTTTGGAATGGTGTTCATCTCCACCATTGAGTTCTGCATTTTCTCACTTTCAAAACGGGATCTTTTCAATGGCGTCTTCAATTTTCGAAACAACCAGAAGTCACGAAAATCCACGCTGTGAAAGTTAGGAGGCAAGGGCAGGGGAACAACTAGAAATTGCCAAAAAGACATTCTTTCTGCAGCTTGCCAGCTTGTGGAGTAGAAGCTGGTAACACACTCGCAGCAGCTTGGGCTTACAATTCGTTGCCCCAATACACATGTTGTGACATAGCCATCCTGCGATAGCCATGACGAAGTTGATCGCTGTAACTTTGGGAATTATCTAAAGGATGAGACATTTTATACAATTCTTTTTTCAACTTCTATTAAGAATAACTTAAATTACTATCTAAGAACAACTTTCTTTAAGTGAGAATAGCTCACAAATTAGACTGAATATTTAAGTCAGATCGCACAACAGATCACTTATCTTAATAAGTTAATATTTATCTGCCTAATCTAACTTTCTATCTTATAATATCCTCTTAGAAAGTAACCTCCTACCTTTGCTGAAGATCATCTTACTTCTGCTCTAAATAGATAATCAGTATTCTCATCCTATGAAAGTACTCACGGTAGCCGGTGGTTACCTCCCTGTGAGTAGGAGTCAACACTTGTTCGAACTGTCGCACTAAGTTTTCTAAGATTGCTCCTTTTTCTCACTAAACCTTCTGGATCCTTTTTAAAGTATATCTTATTTGAATTTTGTTTTTTTTCTTCTTAGGTATTGGGTTGAAAAGTTTTGCAATTAATCGTAGCTGTCAAAGAACGTAGGAGTTATGTTAGAAGAAGAACCGGGGATGTCACAATGTTTAATCTTCATGGCTAATCAAAATGTAGATCTTTGATGATTCTCAACCTTTTGAAATCTTTGTGCGACAAACGTCGATGTCCTTTTAGCAGATTCTTCCCTCCCTCTTCCAAGATACTTTTCGATTCAAGACAGCTACATACTAAGCGGTTTAGGGTGCCCAAAAACGCTGGACACACTCCATTGATTTGGGGCCATTATTGAATAGGTTGAACTACAATTTGTCATCCTCATATCATCGTCCTGCTGAATCCTACGAATATTTTTTGATTTCAGAATCATCAAATGTTTGACGAAATTTATTATCGTATCTTTTCTCAACTAGTTCACTCCTCGCGAAAGAAATCAGAAATCCTCCGAACAACTATAACAGCACCTCACACTCGATAGCCGGTAGGTAACGACTACTACACGAATGTGAAGTAAAAAAATCAAGCATGCGCGTTAGGTTTGTGACGGGCTCACGCATCTCTTCTGTAACATAACCTCTGGGTTCTTTGACGGCCAAGATTAATGGCAAATCTTTTCCAACCCAAATCCAAGAAGTGAAATACGATTATGAAATGCAAATAAGATAGCTTTTAAAAGAACAGAAGTTTCAGTAAGCAGAATGGCAATTTAGGGAAAGTTATGTTTGGAAGAGATACGAGTGTGAATTGACGGCCTATCAAAAAGTTACCGAGATATTCAGTCATTGATACAAGGTGCATACCATTGCACGTGCGCCCAGACATCTCGTATCGTGATAGAATCTTATTTTGGATTAAGATAGGACTGATTATTTGATATTAATACTTGTAATATTATCAGAATTGAAAGTAGGCGGATAATATAATTATTTAAATAATTGGTCTAAGTTACGCGATCCAGTTTAACTATTGCTGGGTGTTTGGTTTATTAGATTCTCACTTATTAAAATTTATCTAAATTATTAGAGAGATTTAAGTTATATTCTTAATAAAGTCATATTAAGAATTTTAAAATGTCTATTCAATTTGACAATCCCACACCTCTAATTCACGCTGACAATCAAAGATATGGTCACCATAGAGCAACCATATCACAGGTTGCCTCCTTTTATTGTGCAAATTGACGCATTCTAGCATTATTACTGCGCGGGAAAATTTAGAACCGAATACTTTTTAGGCAGCCCTGGTATTTTTTATGGGTAATGCTCTGGGCATGATTGATTCTTTGTTTATTAAAGTCGCACTGCAAAGAAACAAGAGGACTATTGGTGACGGACCTCGTAATTATGAGCTACGGTCAAGCGACGAGACCCAAACCTTACCTAACACCCCTCCCCCGTCCGAACTTCCATTCTATGCTAACGTAAGGACTTAGAGAGCCTCGACAAATTTAACAATTTATTATAGATTTATCAATACAAATTCCCCTACAACATCGTTTCATTTAATCCATGATTTCATTTCCAAAATTATGGAAATGAAATTAGCAAAAAAATACCTATGAACATTCCTTTTGGACAAGTTTTTCAGAGTTAATGCAGTTCAGAGAAATTAATTTGTCTAAATAATTTGTTTTAAATTAAACATAAATTTATGTGCCACTCTCAATATATGAAATATTTTCAATAGCAAAATTTCTGTCAAAAATATTAAGTGATTTTAGTAATGAATACATTTCGATTAAGGTACAGTTGCAAAAAGTTTAAACAGTTACATAGATGCAACATCAGATTAATTTTGGTTGACATAGAAAATGATAACGATATAATTAATAATAGCTAATTCACAATGTTGCTAAATTTCTACCAGGTAAATAGAATATCTATTGATTAAACATTTGTGATAAATGCAGACTGAAAAATATCGATATTTTTGGTCAGTTAACTATCAAAATTTATTGTCTTCAGATTGGCTTGGTTGTGATATTTGATGAATAAAGCGTTAAATTTAATTGATAAAATAATTAGAATCAGCGATGTATATGGTTTACAATGATAAATACATTTATTGATAAAAATATGAATATTTTTAAACAATGTATAATTTGAAAATATTGAACTGTTTTTAAATGAAAGTATTATAAATGTTTCTTCAAGATATTAATTAGTAATATTTTTTCTTATAAATGAGCTGCAAATTAATTTGATATTTTTACTTATTTTGTTTCTTAGTAGTATTTATTCCTTTATAAATAATCACACATTACTTAATGAAGGTTCATTATTAATTAGAGAAAGATATATGTGATTAGTTTTGCAATAAGTAGAAATTTAAGTTATTGATAACAAATGTGAGACAATTATCATATTTAGAATATTTTAAACAAAGTAACTACGGAAGAAAAAAAAATTTCAATTCAAAGTCTTTTTAATCTATCTGAAACAGCATGCTACAAATAAAAAAAAAATGAAAAACCAGTTACAAAAGACTGAAAATTAAGATTTTGTTAACAACAAGTTTTTAAATTTATAATGTAAATTATTTACCTTTATTATCCGACTACGTTCGAAACCGTGGTCTTACAAAGGCGTATAAATAAATAATATATATGATATTTAGTGTCACTTATATATAGATTAGAAAACGTATATAAAATATTTTTAAGAATATTATTACAATAAAAAATTGTTTAAGGACAATATTTTGACAAAAAATGAACACAGAATGACCCATTTTCAAAACATTCTCCTTTTATGAAAAATACTTCTATTATAATAATATATTTTTCCTGTATATAGCTCAGACCTCTGTACAGAGGCTGAACTAGAGTTTTGGAACTATACAAACTGGGAGTGGATTTATCCATATTTTACTACAGAAGAGGGGAAACATTTTAAGAAAAAGCCAATAATTTTTTTACTAACTCTGAAAATAATGTGAATTTTTCAAAAATCATAGTTCAGACTCTATGGAGAAGTCTTTACTTTATATAAACAAAATATTATTATTATAGAAACATTTTTTTATAACAGGAGAACTTTTTGAAAAAAAGATTATTCTAAGTTAATTCTTTGCCAAAATATTGTATTTAAATATTTTTTTTGTCGTTGTGTCCTTAAAACAAGTTTATACATGTATTTTAATCTAAGTGACACTTAAATATCATGAAAATTATCCATTTATGAGCTTTTTTAAAATCACGGTTCCGAACGTAGTCGAATACCTTAATTCTATGAATATTTTCTATTGAAAAGAGATTTCTTACGAAGTTTATTTATCCTGAGACTTTTATCTTCTTTTGTGAAGGAAAAAAAAATAAAACCCCTCTATCGCGTATTTGTATAAGAAAACAGTCATGCGCCAGCACCAGCATATAAGTCATTTTTTGAGTTCAAACTGTTTTCAAAATGAGGGCATACACTTTTCTCCCCCAACGGCTTCATAAATCTTCCTGAACTCTCTGCATTCCAGTGATTACTAACTATTTGAGAAAATACTTTACTCGCTCGATGGCTGGTTTCTTATTTCGAAATTCGATTGAAATGGGAATAACAAAATGGCAGCGAGTGTCTGGAGTATATTATTCTCGGCTGAAAACTAATGATATGGTATCAAAACCCATTTAATAGAAATCTGTTTCATAAATGTCAACTATTAAAATCAGTTTGGAAATGTTGAAGTAACCATTATCTAGGTAGAAATTCAATATCAGAGATTTGTATAATGGTGTATATCGATGTTTTAGTAATTTTTTCGATGATCAGTTATTGGAAACAGGTTTATATAAAGGTTTATAAGCATTTATGGAATTGATTCACAACAGCAATAATATCAAGTTAAAAATTGTAGGTTAAAGTCCAAGCTCACTAAAGATGTCGATGTGAAATGTGTTCAAATTCAATTGCATATTCCAAAAAAGCCACACAACATATCATTAACCCCTTAACTGCCGATTAAAAGTTATGCGATTCACTCCCCAGTGCCACCAATTTGCATATAGGTACGCGTATGCGATGTATTGAAGGTAAAGTAAAGGCACAAATAAGGAAACTTTCCTGTGAAATAAGTAAATCCTTCGCAAACACTATCAAATCCTTTTATTGCATTCCAAACCCTTCGGGGAATAGTTTTATTGATAACTCGCAAAGAAAAGAATTATACTTCTGAAAGACGTATATATACGTTCGAGGCACTCAAAGCACTGATTGAGTGAGTCGGATATATACGTAGGAGACAGTTAAGGGGTTAAAAAACTCTGCTTATAAAAGCAATCTTTTCGTTTGAAAGTTTATAACAAATTTATGACAAAAATGTACTACTCGGTGATTATTTCTCAGAATTATATTTCTTACAAAGGAAAAGTATACAATATTATAGCTTAAAATTTGATTTCTGTCATGTTCTACAGATACTCGTGAGCTTTTGGAGATGGATATCGTAATTTTGAACCACGGTCAAGTGAAGAGGACGTCACAAGTTAGCACCTCTCCTCTCCGAACTTCCACACCAGACTAACGTAGGTTCTTGAGCCTACACCGATTTAACATGCATCAGACTCTCTACACAGTGGGTTTTCAGGTGCATCTAGACTCGAACCTGTGACTCGGTGATGGCTTCTCACATGTTTACCACCATGACCACTCGGCTACAGAGGGCAACTTAATCTAATACGACCATATATCTAAGTATTGAGTAATTTATTGATGATGTGAATATTTTTGTTCAAGAGAATAAAATTATCAAGGACGAAAAAATTGTCTAGGGTAACAGTGAAAATTATTATTTCTTTATATATTCGTCCGATAAGAAACAAATAGGAATAAAGTAATAATCGGTAGCGCATCGCGGGGGCCCCAGGATTTTAGGGGTCCAAATCCAGACGGACGCCAACTACGCCTTGGGACCCACTGGCGTAGCTAGCTCTGAGAAAGCTATGTATCAAAATTTCTTCGGGGCCCCTTTTTAGATATGGGTGCACTGTTAGTGAGACTGTAGTTAGACATGTTGGGGCTCTTGTAGCTTGGGGGCCCCGTATCATTGATACGGCAGTAGCTATGCCCCTGTTGGGACTCCAAACCTGACTTTCCTAATATTCTCCATTCCCGCTACTGGTAATGATTAATAATTAAATGTTAAAGGTACCGCGCGGGGGTGAGTGAGTGAGTGAATATTAACGTCGCATAGTTCAGCTACACGAGGGCTTTTGGTGACGGACCACGTTATTTTGAACCATGGTCAAGTGATGTGGATGACACCTGAGCTGGCACCCCCCTCTCCGAACTACCACACCACACCAATGGGAGGACGTTTGAGCTCTCGACAGATTTAACATGCATCGCTGCCCTACAAGGTGGGTCTTTAGTGATACTGGACTCAAACTCGTGACAAGGCCAGCCACGATCCGATACCTTGACCACTCGGCTACGCAATTCTCGATAACGCAAAACAAGCAAATTTCGATTTACGCGAAGGAACATTATTTTCAAAAACAAAAAGACTCCATAAAGAAAAAAATTGCGTCTCACACAATCTATATAATTTTCTTAATATACTAAAACATAAAATTTTTAAATGTATATAATATTTTTTTAGATATATAAGGATTTGAAAAAGTACACTTCAAAAGGAGCTTTCGTATACTTGGTGTTGATTAGGTACTTGTAATTTTCCCTTTTAGAACATATAAAAACGCAAAAAATGCTATTTTAACTTACAAAATTGTACCTTTATTTAAATGCTCTAGTTTTTTTAATATTTTATTGTTGAGAATTTTTTTAAAAAATTGAATCTTGACTTTTTGAAATTTTGAAAAAATAATTTTTTTTTAGAAAATTGGCAGTAAAAATAAAAATACTAACATTTCAGGAATTAAATTAGTAGCAATAAATGCATTATTATACTATATATATACAGAAGTTCATACCAAGTCTCACTAAAATATAATAGATAGATTTTTTTACGGATGTATCTGAAAACTATATACATATATGAAAAACACATTTTGAGTAAAATAAAAATAAAAAATAAAAAATAGTACAGCTTACTAAAATTTGATATTTAAAACCATTCCAGATTTGTATTTATCTTGCATGAACACTTCTAAAGCATCCTTCTTTGTATTTTATCTTTTAATAGTCTTCGCCTCTTTTTGCTCAGTGGCGCAACAATTCATGGGGCGAAGATCTACTGTGCCTATATCAGTTTTCGTGACCTTAGGTGCTGGGGTACATGTGCAGATGTTTCGGTAGAGTCAGTCTGACGTGAAACCCCCAGTGTACAGTCCCCAAGCAAGCTTGGTACTCATTTATCGAACCACTGCAGGAGAGATGAAAGTCTACGTCGACCTCACCCAGCCCGGGAATTGAACCCCGAACTTGTGGTGTGGAAGCGCGATACACTACCACTCAGCCACTGGGCTTCCTCCGTTACACTACAGTTTAAAAATTCAATTTTTCTAAATGCTTGTTTTATTTCATTTTTTTCGTGTTAAAAGTATTAAACCGTGCTTTTTTACAGATTTATTTCCTGTTCCTGGAAGAATACCTCAATAGCGTTCACGTTCCTTGCTCAGCGACTGTCTGCCATCATAACTTTCTCTAAAACCATTTCGTAATTTCTAAAAACAATTTCTATTTCTCTAAACTTTAGCATGGGGTTTCAAATAACTAATACCTACCCTTTGTAATTCTCTAGTTGAGAGAATGTGGGATTATACTCGTAGAGAAGGAATGTGCACAAGAAATGACCTTTCTCCTTATGTTTAAAATGCGTGAAATAAATTTTTTATCGGTTATAATACCCTTCGCCATGACTATTTCCAGAACGAATTTAATAAAAAATAAATTCCAACTTTGCTTTATCGGAAATTACACTTTACATTTTATCACCTTTTATCATATCTATATGGGCTGGTTTTAAATCTTATTATGTCAACTAAAACGCTTGCAAAATTTTCAAAACGCATTACTGGATAGAAAATTTCAAAAACAGAAGTATATGAAATGTCTGCTGTAAGCCTGAAATTTCAGAATAAAAAAAATTTCACAGACCACAATTGAAAAGGTGTCACCAACTTTTATTTAACAGAATATGGATTGCTCTTTCAAAGTATAAATCATCTTCTTCTGACATGCAATGCTATTTATCTTGTTTACGGATTCCAATAACTATGGTGTTTTTCGTGTAACAGACGATAAATTACATTAACAGAAGACAGGATATAGTAAGAGATATATTGATTTTTTATTTTTAATGCATTTTATTTAGTTTGCGAACAAGTAGTTTTAAGCTCTATTAAATGTTTGGAGAGTTGAATTTGGTATACATTTATTGAATCGGGACTTGACTGAAAAAAAAACAAGATTAGGGATGTTCGAAACATAAAATTTTATCGGAGGGATGTACGATGATTCTAAACCACACAAACATTTTATTCGAATAATTTGGAAGTTATGATGTTTGTTCTTTATTCAAATAAGTATATTTTAAATAAATGTATTTAACATGTGAAAGGTAATAATTTATCCTAAAAAAATTATACCCCATATTTTTACTTGTTATTGAACGGATATTTTATTTATGGAAAAATGTCACGTATCAACTTAACCCTTTAACGCACCAATGGAAACATTACCTCTCTTTTGAAAATTGGGGATTGTCGTATTTAATTATAATTTCATCTGCATTTTTTACACAAAATGTCAAATTTGAACGTATATCTTTTTTTCTTTTTACACAGAATATCTGAATAGAACGTTTGCCGAAAACAGTTTCGTTAGCGGGAACCCCTAGAAAAAATAAATTACTGCCAAATCAATAGGCGTTAATGATAAAATATTCGCATTATGTATATACAGTGGTCAAAATAAGTATTCAACATGCAAAGATTTCTACGAATATTGACTTTAAACACCTTACTATGCAACAACAATGAAGCCATATTTCGTTATTTGTTGTATATAATAGTTCAGTTTCTATTGTAGAAGTTTTTGTACTTACACAGAAACAAACCTAAGCAAATAAATCACCATTATAATTTTCAAAAGCAGTTTGGAAAGCAAAATAAGTATTCGACATAGGAGGCTTTGGTAAATTTTTATACCGAGAAGCAAAATTTCCTTTAAGTGTGGTTTCAAATTCTTGTAATTCAAAGCATTTGGATTATTTCTGAGGGCAGTTAAAAAGTTTTATTTAAGCAGTGAGCTAGATGGGCCGAAAACAAGGATAGTTGTCAGTGAAAATAAAAAATTGAATCATAATACACTTTAAAAATGGTTTTATCTGAAAACAAAATTTCGGCTATGTAAACAGGCCAAACACACACACACACACACACACACACACACACACACACACACACACACACACACACACACACACACACACACACACACACACACACACACACACACACACACACACACACACACACACACACACACACACACACACACACACACACACACACACACACACACACACAACACACACACACACACACACACACACACACACACACACACACACACAAGTGCGCATTATATAATTAAAAAGTATTAAGAGCAAAAATCGGCTGATACTGAAATCTGCCCAAGAGGCTGAGCAATGGCTTGCATGTCAGATTAAAAAGGACCACAAAGCCAATGCATAAAATTTGGTAAAAGTTACCAAGGATTGTTTAGACATTGATGTTACGCCCCAAGCTGTTAGAAATTACCTGCATAATAATGGATTTAAGGCAATAACTTCTTGAAAGAGCCATATATATATCCTGAATTTTGCTAGAAAATATGCAAACAAACCAGTAGAATTCTGGCACAATGTAATTTTTGCAGACGAGAGGAAAATTTAATTTTTTTTGGATGCGATGGCAAAATTATATCGTACAGAAAACGCAATGCTGAGTTGGAAGAACTAAATATGGTGTCCACAGTAAAGTTTGGAGGAAGAGATATAATGGTTCAGGAGTGTATGGCGGCTTCAGGAGTGGGAAATATTGTCGTAATTAACGGCATAAGGGACCATCTGTATTACATACAGATTTTAAATGGAAATTTGAGTGCCAGTGCTGAACAACTGGGTATAGAGGACTACCAATTTTACCAAGACAATGACTAAAAACACTCCACTCACAATACAAGGCTTTGGCTGCTATATAACTGCCCAAAAGTTATAAAAACAATCAACCGAAGTCCAGAACTCAATCCAATTGAGCACCTGCGGAGCAGATTGGAAAAAAAGAGGTTCAGAGAGCGCCATTTTTCTAACAAACAGAAAAATGGAGGTTCTTAGGGAGGAATGCCCAAAATTGCACTAATAGGTGACAGAAAATTTGGTTAAATCGATGCCACAGCGTTTAAGAGAAGTCATCCATCGGAGAGGAATTGCAACTAGATATTAGTTTTATATGATTTGTATATTTTTAATTTATTTTTATGTTTTGTCGAATACTTTTTTTGTTCGCTTAACTGCCGTTGAATGAAATTATTGTGATTTTGTTAATTTATTACATTTTAATGCATTGCAAAAGATGCTACATTTAATACTGAATGATATTTGGTTTAAAATCAATGAAAATTGTTTTTTTTTTCTATAGAGGTTTTATTTATTAATCCAATATATGCAGAAATCTTCGCATGTCGAATACTTTTTTTGTGACCGCTGTATATATATGTAATAATTCCCTCCAATTTCCTCCTGAATAACTTTAATTCTGAATGATCCCCTCCTTCAGGACTCGCGCGTAAATAATTATTTCTTCCCCACATAAACGTGATTTAATCTTATCTTAAAAGTTCTCAGTTTGCATCTTTTAAAAGCAAGATTACATCAGAAACTATCGAACGATAGCTTTCCACTAATTATAGCCTCCGTAAGAGGAAGTCACGCGGGATTGCTGCCTCATACAAATAGCCTGAACTCTTTGTCTCTTGCTCTCTCTGTCTCTTTGTCTTTGATATGTGAACGTCGCTGATGCTTTTTGTGACTGTATTATTCGCAGTAGTTATGTGTTTGTTGTTAATGATTATAAATGCCTAAAGGAAAAAAGAATATATATAAAAATGGATTATCTCTAACTAAATGATGCCTCATCAAAAACAACATGCAACATCAACCATTTAAATTATAGTTAAATACAAGAAATCCTTTACATTCATCATGCCCTTTCAGTTAATCATTACCAATGAACATGATCGTCATATATATATGTATCCCCAGGTGGCGAATTGGGCAAGGCCTCCATTGGTGGTAATAATGGCTTCTTTGGGTGGTAGAAGGAAAATAAAATACCCTCCACGAACCAACAGGTAGATGTACAACCTCTTAGAGGCAATGACATCCCTTTTTTCCATGACGGGTCTGAATCTTTATTTTGTGCGTGGGGCTACCGCTTAGGGGGCAGCCGACGCTTCAGGCTCTGATTATGTGCGGGAGCATGATGACAAATACGCTACGAGGACACTCTGCATTTTGCAACGTAGTATAAATGGTACACAGAGGAAGAATGCGTTGTTTCAAATTTCAGATTGAAAGAGAAGTCAGTTCCAGTAAAGCATGAACTCTGTAACATATATATGGAGATCTCCTTATTACAAAGACTATTGCTAGGATAAGAACATGTCATTATAGCGGAATGAAGATTGATAGGCATGGAAGAACTAATAGGAAATATCATAAATGTCCGGATACAGAGCTAACACCTGCTCATATTTTTGACTGACCAGTTATTCTTGCTGGTTAACAAGAAATAGGGGTCTTATTTTCGTCAAACCTTTATGAGGATAATATTGAACAGATTGCTAGGACAGTCATCTCGACCCATGGTCCTGTCTGATTTGGTCTAGCCATGGGCACATCATCAACATCACTTCTAATTATTTACGTTTCAAGGCTAAGCGATGGATCAAGTTTGGAGATCTCTATTTTAGATAGTAGTACATAGTTTTACTGAATTACTCTTATAAGATTGATATACTTTGGTTTCCCAATCATTATAAAGTTAGGTACTGAGTCATTTGTGAAAAATACGTAGGGATACCTTGAGGCAGAGGTCGCCAAAGTGGTGATCCACGAGAAAATTTTTCTGTTCCCCAGAAAAATGTGGAATATACTTACTCATCACGTTAAGCTATGTTTTAAGATGCATTAAAACATAATTCGATTCATAATAATAATTTAACAGTTAAAAAATCCTATTAGTAGTCCGCGGGATTTAAATTATAAATTTACTGTTCCGTGAGGTCAAAAAGTTTGGTGAACGCTGCCTTAAAGTACCAAGAAATATACCTAGATAGCTGGATAAAATTTATTGTGTACTTAATAATTGATCTTTCAATGCATAATGTTGTACGTTACAGTGGTTAATGTCGATTTGTTTGGTTATGGATGTTTTCGGTGAATGTTAAAGAATAGGACCCGAATTAGATACATTTTTTCAGATATAAAAGAAATGAAAACTTTATATTATATTCTGGCTTCACTATCCCTTAGAGAACAACATATTTTATCATTCTTCACTTTTTTGAAAGGGCTGAATCATTTCTTCTGGTATAAAATGTGTTTCGCGTTTTTTCTCCTATACCGTAATGTTAAATGTGTTGTTCTTTCACGTGTTAAAATGAAAAAATAATACTCAAGGAATATTTTGAAATTTTAGAAAAGCTATATTGTTAATAGATGTATGAGTTATAATGTTGCAAATTTTCATGAAAATTGAGGCATTTTTCTATCTGAAAATGTGCTCCGTGTTTAATTCAGGCTCTCGTATTGCCGAAAACAGCCTTATCAGAAGGTGTTGATTGAAGCAACATGTAGTTCGAAGAGGATAAATGCTCACAGAGAGTTTAAATTCTTTCATTTGAAAGATAACAGTGTTTTGAAATCCGTAATGAAATTATGGCAATGATAGACCGTAATATGACACTTTTGTGAGGTGAAAAATGAATTTTTAAATTAGTCAAATTGTCCCTCACAGATGATCCAGAAAATGGAGGACTTTATCCTTTTCGGTCTAAGTGAAGAGAATTGTTATTTAAAAGATAGGAAAATTATTCACAAAGTACTGCACACATGTTGAAGTTGTCAGTACGCTGAGCTCTACGATTATTGACACTTTTTTGAAGCAAACACGACGCTACGTGTCAAAGGAAATGTTGAATCTTTTGGAGATAGATGATTTGTTTGTCACTTTGTATCTATGGATGAATCTTGGGCCTATTAATAGGATTCACTTCCGAAACAGATGAGAAAATAATAGAAGTACAACGATTTAAACTTTAAAACTGGACGAGATATCTCGCCGTACATAATTTTCAACCACGGTCTAGTGATATTGACAGTAATGCAGTGGATAGAATTACGCACAATATCATGTAAGGGTATTTGAAAAGCTTACTTGCATTTAATACGCAACATTACTATTTTTTTAGCTTGAAGATTTTCAGAGGAGGCAAACTTTAAACTGAAACTTGCCGAGTCATTAAATCGTTACATTTCAACTGGGCTACTAATGGAATTTTACTACAATGAGAAAAGAAAACAATATTCTATTAAAATTACTAATTTACATTTATACATCAACATTTTACAAGCTTAGATACATAAAAAGCGAGGGAAAAAAAAGGAAAATTTTGTGAGGGAAAATAAATTGATTGGTTTGTTTCCCTATTTAAAAATAATTCCCAGTTTAAAAAATACATTTGGTTGAGAAATATATTAGAATTTCCAAAAATTAAATACATATGTAATTGATGAAGTAATATTTGTAAGAAAAAAAAATTCTTTATTTTTCTTGAAAATCGTTTTTCCAAATTAGGTTTTTTTTTTTTGGTCTAATTATTCACAAAGAATTGTAAAAATGCAAATTTATATTTTGTTAAAGACACGTACATCTAGGTACTGTAGAGGTTCAAAGTTTTTAGAAATATTTTTGAATAGATAATTATGAATGAATTAAAATCACTATGTTTATCATGCATGTAAAAAATTACGTGAAAAAGACGTGTCTTGGAACACAAAATACGAGCATAGGATGTTCATAAATATAATTCATATTCCACTTATGAAAATTATTTTTTTGTTTTGGGGAATATTATTTTACTAATTAAATTTATACTGCTAATTTCTTGTGTGCATAAAAATATATAACTACCCACTTAAGTAAACGAAATGTGTATTTATGTGAAATATATTTATACGCCTTTTAAGTTTTTATATACCCATAAAATTAAAAAAAAGATGTAAACTCAGAAATGACTCCCCGAAAAAAATTAATTTTACCAAGAGCACCGAATATTTTTAGAGGATGATGTGTTTGTTTTGAAAGATTTATGAATATAATGTTTTGAATTCATTAATTCTTGTACATTTAAGAAAAAAAAAGCAAATTAATTCATTATAAAGATGTTTCATAAATATTTGCAGACATATTATCATTCATAATTTCTTTTATTCGTGCTCTCCTGAAAATTTAGGTTATACCGTAAACTTCTATAAAAGCTTTCCCATGCCTGGGAGAATATTTTAAAGGATATGTAAACACACAAGATTCATTTACATGGTAATAAAATATTTCGTCTCAATAACGTTATTTTTTTATGCAAAAAATTTATTGAAATATTATGCTGTTGTTCTTCTTAGTAATTTAAAAAAAATTCTTTTGGCAAAAAAAAAAAGAAAAAAAAAGTTAATTATAAGTTATTTTTGACCGAAGAGTATTTATGATTTATCATATTTTTTAGTTTTACTATTAGTTCTAAAATTCTTTCAATATAAATAACTAAAACAACTTTTAAAATATTTAATATTTAAATAATTTTATGAGTTCTGCTGTTTAAATAAAGTACACTTCTAAAAAAACAAAAAATAAATTTTTCTGTTTTATTCCCTATACATCACATTTTGCATCTTGTGTGACGGAGACAGCATCATTAACACGTTCCCTTGCTTTTCCATTTTCTTTTTAAATTGAAGTTTAGAGAAAAAATTTACTAACATAGTTATTATATATTATATCAATTACCAATCTTTTGTCACCTAAGATTTATATATATATTTTTTTATTTGTGGTGACTATACATACCTAATTTAACTAACGCTTCAGTTTCACATCACAACATTATTTAAACTTACTGTAAAATCCGGCGTATAACGCGCATTTTTAAGACCAAAATTAAGATCGAAATTTACGGGTGTGCGTTACACGCCGGGTATAAAAACGAAATCTTTAAAAATAACAATAATAATAATAATAATAATAATAAAAGAGAGATATTAGCATAAAAAAATACACTTCGACAAATATCTAAATTTAAAAGAAATCATATTCCATTTGAACTTGAAGGGGTGTAATTCTAGAAGTATAGTATTTTTTCAGAAGCTTAAGATAATACTTTGAATAAATGACTTCAAAACATAACAGTATTGCTCACGTACATTTCAGGTCTCTTCGTAAAAAACAGGGTGCCTGTTATATGGCGAATATATCTTAAAATTAAGGTATCCGACAACGTCGGAACCGTGATTTTGCAAAAGCGTATAAATGGATAATATTTATGATATTTAGTGTCACTTAGATTACAAAATGTATATAAAATTGTTTTAAGAATAGTATTACAATAAAAATTTATTTAAGTACAATATTTTGACAAAATGAACATAGAATGACCCATTTTCAAAATATACTCCTTTTGTGAAAAATGCTTCTATTATTATAATATTTTGCCTATATATAGCTCAGAACTCTGTACAGAGGCTCAACTAGAACTTCTGAAATATTTAACTTAGAAGTGGGTTTATCCATGTTTTACGACAATAGAGGGGAGAAATTTTAAGAAAAAAAATGCCGATAATTATTTCAATGGGTTGTAACTCTGAAAATAATGTGAATTTTTCAAAACTCATAGTGGAGCCTCTGTACAGAGGTTTGATCTATATGCAGGCAAAATATCATTATAATAGAAGCATTTTTCACAAAAGGAGAACATTTTGAAAAAAGGTTATTCTAAGTTAATTTTTTACCGAAATATTGTATTTAAATAATTTTTTTTTGTCAAAATGTGTCCTTAAACACAATTTTATACTTGCATTCTAATCTAAGTGATACTAAATATCATGAAAATTATCCATTTATGCGCTTTTTTTTAAAATCACGGTTCTGAACGTAGTAGGATATCTTAAAAAAATGCTACTTGAAAGTATAGGTGCGGCTTTTATACGACGGTGCACGTTATACGCTGGATTTTACTGTAATTACCATACTTAAATAGTACATTTAAAAATAATGAGACTGTATCTAAAGGCAGGGAAAACTTAATATTTCTTGAGGCCTTCCCTTCCCATCTATGAGCCTTTTAAATAGACAGTATATAACATACGTTGTCAAATACTATTACAAACGAATAAGTGTCGTAACTCACAATTCCATGCACAAACCAACTTGACCGAGAGCCACCTTTCGACTAAATGGGTAATGATGATGTATATTGGTTTGCTTAGGCCTAGACACGAATGATGGACACGACATAATAATGCAGTTTTGTCACTGTTACCAGTTGGTATATAGTTGGGAGTTCCCAGTTTTTGGGACAATATGTTCGGGGATAATATTTGATGATTTAAACTGTAAGTGGTTCGCTCTTGTCTCGCGGGCATCTAGATGCGTGTGTGTGGGGGGGGGGAAGGGAAGAAACACTCGACATGATTCAACGAATCTATTTATTTCCACACACTAAGAACAGACATAATTTCAACTAATAATATTAAGAGAATGTCTCAATGAAAACCGTGAAAGTGGAGCAACGACAGTAAAACATGAGCCATTAGGCGTCTAACAAACTTGATCCTTGTTTTAATCAAGAATCTAATCTATTATCCGATTTAATCTAATCTTAATTCAATCTTAGTGAACAATTGTCACTTCGTTTCCTTCTAATAAGAATTAAATCACTCTAATTCTAATATTTTACCTTCAGTAGCAATCTCACCTGGCTAAGGTATATCTTCTCTCCTCTCTCTCAAGCTAGGAAACCTTGACTATTTATGCCTTCTTAGTTATGGGGGCGGCGGTAGCCCAGTGGTCAATGTATCGGGTCATGACAAGCATGTCATGAGTTCGAGCCCAGTACCACTAAAGATCCGCTATTTAGGGGAGCTATGCACATTAAATCTGTCGAGAAACCAAAGTCCTCCCGTTGGTGTGGTGTGGTAGTTAGAAGAGGGGGTACCAGCTCAGGTGTCGTCCACGTCACTTGACCATGGTTCAAAATTACGGGGTCCGTCGCCAAAAGCCCTCGAGTAGCTGAACAGTGTGACGTTAATATTCACTCACACACTTGCCTATTTATAGTAAGTTAATTTACATATCACGATTATCTTCTTCCGAAGGGTTGGTTGTGAATAACGCAAATTGATAGCCCAAAGATTTCTCAAGAGGATTAGATGGAAAAGCGCGTATACATCCTTCACAAAAATATTAGCGTTAGGATATTATTAAGGTCGCGTCAAGAGCAAGACGAGGTCCTCTTCAGAGTCTGAGGTCTTGGACCCGGATTCAGATGGTGCATGCCTTTAAACTTACCTGGAGCTCCAGAAGCATTGCTTGGTCGAAACAACACTACAACTATTGGTTGTGAACTTCGTTATTTGAAACCACGAGTAAGAGACCAAAACGACTCCTGAACTGGCATTTCACTTCTCCAAACTTCTCACAACGCCAGCATAAGAACTTTGAACCTCGACAGATTTAATTACAGACTACTATACATCACTACAGACTTCCCATTGAGGGGAAATCTGTAGTGCCATCATTACTGGAATCTATGTCTCTCGATAGATAATACGTTACACACGAGTTAACGACAATAACTACTAGGTTACTGCGACCTGGATTCTGTAAGAAAAACTTCATCATTATGAATACGTACTCGGATGGGAATTAAGAAATATTTAACTCACAGAAATTTCTGGGAAGAAAACAAGTTTGGGGAAAATAGAAATATTTTTTTTCCGACATTTTTTGTTTTGAAGCTCCTGGTCGAGTAACAGTGCAGCTGGAAAGCTTCAATCTTTTGTCACATGTCATCCCTCATTTATAAAAAAGATATTGTGCAGAAAAAAAAATTAAAAAAGACAAAAAAAAAGATAAAAAAAAAACGTTCAAAAGAAACTAGACATGATTGGAAAGGGTTTTGAAATTTTGATATTTATTTATCTGTGTTTTTACAAAAATACGCTTTCGTGTCTTTTTTTGTTACAACGGCCTGTGTGTGTTGTTTTACTCTTATAAGTAATATAAATACATCTACACAGTTTCGTTCAAAGAAGTTTAAGTTGTACTTTTCTGAAATGATTGGTCGGCATTCTGAAATACGAGTAGATCAGTTTAATATATCAAATTTCGCTTTTTAAAGATTAGAATCAGATTTCTTACTGTCCATAGGAAATCGCTTCTGCCCTGCCGTTCTTATCGTTAATCCATTTATTATTATTTTTTTAAATCGTTTCTCATGACCACTCAGCTATGTCGACCCTATTAACAACAGAAAAATTCAATACATACATAGATTCTCAAATTCAAACTTCTTTTACAGTATCGAAAAGTTTCCATTTTAGATACACAAGAAATATTTGATTCTGTAACAATAGTTCTAATATTATTGGATAAATTCCATTTTGAAACAATTTATAAACTCAATAGAAATAAAAAAAGAAGGAAAATTTGATATTTCAGAAGATTTTTTTTCTCATGCGATAAACTTCACAAAAAGAACAATTTTGATAAAGCTTTGTCGGTGCGAGTGTATTACTTGCATTGGAAAGAAGGTATAAAATTTATTGCTAACTAGTGTTCCAGTTTTTGAAGAGAAACAGTACGATTCAATTGACAAAAATTGGTCAAAAATTCAAATAAATTTTTCTTAGCTTAAGTTTTTTTTTATATAATTTTCTATCGTATCACACAAATTGAAAGCTCCATTTAAAAAAAAAAAATTGAACTATGATAATTTTTAGGTTTGCTGTTATTCACATTTTAATGGCCAATAAAAATTTAAAACCGATTTAACTCAGAAAAAAAACAACTCATTTATCTCCATTTAAAATGCTAAGGCTGTTTTTTTCCTACTGTGCCTAATATTTTGAAATTTTTTACCTATTGCTAATAGTGCATGTAACAAATGTCGGTATGCATTTTAGAACCAAAGCAATACTTATTTTTTTTAAAGAAAATAGTTGGATTTAGAATTTACTCATTATTTATGGAATTTTCAATAAGAATTCAGAAAAAAAGTATTTAACGCATATCAATCATGCTTGTGGTAAAATCTTACCAACCTTTGTTATATATATAGTTCGATGTTTTGTTTATCAAATTTCATGTGAGTACATCAGTTATTGTATGAAGAGTAGCATTTAAGAATCCTTTCATAAATTTAAAAATTCTTATTTAAAAATTAAATGGTTGGTATTTTACAGTATGTTGAGAACAAAATCATTCTTACGTAATCCATATACATTGGTAAAAAACAAAAAACAAACAATAACAACAACAAAAAAAAAATGTAAAAACAGTTAAATTAAAGATTTTTGTATAAATCGTACCATGTTCTCTTAAATTTTAAACATTATTTAAGGTTTCATGTTAAGATTGTGGACATTACTAAAACAATGTTTATGAGAAGTATTAGTTTTTCATTATCTGGGAAATTATTTCATTCATAAAAGAATCAAAATTTGTTTTTGTTTAGACATTACGTCCCGTGAAAATAAAAATACTACAAATAAAAATTGCACATTCTTTTTATCCTTCATTTTATTGTTTACTCATTTGTAATCAAAGAAATTTACAAGTCTTTCGCGAACGAAAAGTTTTAAATACTTTTCTCGCACCACTCTATGAAAATTCTTTCTACTAAATGCAAATTAAATTCATGCTATTTTTGAATCAATAATCAAGTAAAATTTCTCTCTTTTTTTTTTTTTTTTGAATTATGCGACGATAGTTTTACCAGCCTCCCTTTGGACTTTTCTCGATGATGAAAGGGTCATTACAGCTATGTAAATTATGTAAAAGCAGAATTGTTTCCTACCTCGAACATCCACCAAACTATTTCTTCCACTTATTATCTGGTTTTTATGGGAATGGATTCAATTCAATTCCGAGTAAGAATTATTAGCTTTTATTTTCCTCGGGGCATGTTTTTGTGCTTTGAGTAATCACAGCACGCATAACTTTAGCAAAGTGAAGTGAATTTAGTAATGTTGACAAGGGAAATCAATTATGCAACATTCAGAAAAATAAACAAGAATTTCTTTTTTAATCTTCTTTGAATCGATTTTTTTTATTATTGCGTAAATATTTACGAATTTGTTTTATCAAAATTTTGAAAAGTGATTTCTGAAATTGCATTTTAGTAGTTTCCGTAATGGGACATTATTATGTAACAATGGTGTGGCAGAAAAGTTGCTTGGAAACAACAAAATAAATAAATAAGCGTAATAAAAAAAAATACAAAAATTTGAAGTTTTATAATATTTTATTTGTACATATTTACCTACTATGAAAAATTTGATCAAAGTAAAAAATTCAAGTTATATACATATTTTGAAAAAATTACAGATTTATTTTCCAATGAATTTGTTATTCAGTTTATTTTGACTCTAGAATTTATACAGTAAGATATTTCTCAAAAGCACTAGAAATTATCCATTTTGATTCACATTTTACTGATTTTGGTTTTCTTTCACCGGTCTTTTTTGAAATATGTTCTTTGTTTATATTTCTGTTTGTTTGTAAGTATTATTTTTAATGTAGCTGCAGAGGGAAAAGGTTGGATCCACAAAGCATATTTACTACTTAGATATTTTTTATAGGAACTTATGCTTAAGTTTTTCTTATAATTCAAATCAGTGCTTCTCAAGCTTTCAATATACGCGACCCACTATTCAATCATCATTTTCATCGCGCCCCCCTTTATACAATAACAATGTATTGAACTCAATAAAACTATGCTTTGACACTAAAGCTACTATACAACTTTAAACTCTTATGTGCCTCCGACTTATATGAACGTCTCGCTCAGCCAAAGCATTAATTTTCTGGTCGTATATATACGTCTTTCCAAAGTAAGGTCTTTTCTCTGTGCAGGGCTATTCATAAAATTATTCAGAAGACTTTGGAATGCAATAAAAGGACTTTGACAGTATTTGCGAAGAATTTACTTGTTTCAGAGGATTTGCTTATTTATTCCTCTTTTCTCTCCTTCCCTACCCCCTCAAAAAACATCAAAATACGCTAATCTACGTGGAAAACGGTGGCATTAGGAAGCGAATAGCGTAACTTTAAATCGGCAGTTAAGTATAAACCGAGCAAATTATCAAGATAAGTGTTAATATAAGCCCATGGGGGTCACTGATAACTATCAAATTTATTCTTAACTTAGTATTGTTAATAACAAAATGTACTTTGTACAGTACTGATACATTTATAAGTGTATTATATCAGTGTAAATGTGTATTTTATGTTTTATTATATCACAAAGTATTTTGTTTCTTTACTTGCAGTAAATTAATAATTTTTTAAAATAACCTTTTGTTTTTGACTTTTCAATATGCTCGCGCCCCCCTGGTAGAGTTATTAAGCCCCCACCCCCCAGTTTGCGAAACGCTGATTTAAATCCATTAAAAGTTTTAAAATGCATCTTTTTTGTTTTCTGTACATATTAAAGTATTTTAGTGTATTACGATTAAATGTTACTCGTAAAAGGAAGTTTTCAATCGTTTCAAGTTTTAATTATTATAAAAAGAAATTCTAATGAACTTTACCAAGAATTAAATCTTTGAAGGAGTTAAAATATGCGTATGAACAAACAATAACCAAACCTTAATCTTTTAACTCCAGCCAACGTATATATCCATCTAGCTTAATCCGTGTGATAAGTATATGAGATAAGCCTTGGAAATATATATATATATATACCAGGTGATTATACAATTAAACTTCCCTTATTAACGGCATGCTATAGCGTAAACGGGCTAATGGAATGAAATGAAATTTTTGTATATGGGCTATACACGAGATACGCTCACGAAATTTTGGGAATTTTTTTTTCAAAATGTCCACCAGGGGGGCGCTTTATCGGGAAAAACATGAAATTTGACAAAATAAACATAACCTGGGAGCTTTTCAGAAACATATTTACATTATAGCATTTCAGTGTAACCAGACGACATTATTTTGGCACACCTATAATGCATGCACCTTTTTTTCTACATAATATTGATTCATGAGCATAAACATTATGAATTTTAAATGAAAATGAAAACTTCAAAAATTATTTCCCTTGAGGTATTCAACTCATTTTATTTGATCAATAGAAATTTTTAAAAATATGCATTGGTGTAATTCACAAGATGTTTAGCTCCTGAGCTTTCTTTTATTATTTATTTAGTGATATAACGACATTTTGTAAAATAGGATAGGATTAACTGGATTAACTGCATAGTTTTATTCATGGTGACACAATAAATATATGAAATGTATACAAGACATTTTTGTAATTCAATTTTCTAAAGCATAAATAAGTGATAATTTAAAAAATATGTGCTTCTATATATAAATTAAAAGCATACAACATAAAAAGGTACAAAGTTGTTGTGCTCAACTTCTTAATACTTATGCAGTGAATTTCTTTTATTATCCCATATGAGTACTAATTTATCACTTTAATCAATAACTTTAGAATAATTATTGTAATTGACAAACATTTGTTATATTAGGATCTAGAAGAAGAGAGTATCAGTCAAGTATATCGCATTTTGTTTATGGAAAATTTTGACATTTCAATGAATTTGCTAATATTTTTATATAATTTGATTAGGTAGTCAACATACAGTACCTTTGACATTCTATAATTATTTGGAAAGCTATGGGGTTCTTTTACAAAACACTCACTTTTTTTCTTCGTAACTAGTTCTTTCGAATTTTTTTAAAAATTAATAGGAATAATTTTATAAGAAATCTATATCATGAAAATTGTAGTACGTAATTAGATTGCAGATGAAGGACTTATAGCTCTTTTTTAGTTTAGTAAAAAATATATTTACTGGAAATAAAAACGAAGTTGTGTTATAGACGGATTTATGTAAATTAATTTGTTGGTCAAGAGGATTACGAGGGATTATGGAAACTTTTGAAGAAATATATTTTATTTAATTTAAAGCTTGTATTTATTTGTTTTATTCTTTTTCTTGTTAAGAAAATTCATCTAATTTTTGATTTTATATTTTAGATATCTGAATATGAATATTACAAAAATGGCAGCAAGTTTTTATACTTATATCGGGTGTAAATTATGTAAAAATACCTACCGGGATTAAGAAAAAAAAGAGCTTTAGAATTTCTTAAGATTTCATTTCGCTATAAAAACACTTTTTATTAGATTTTTCTTATTGTGTGTGCACTTTTGAAAAATCTTCGTTTAAACTAAGCAGGGAATTCTGCTTGCTTCGAAAAACCAACAAAGCAAACTCTTGCTAATAAATAATTCAACAAGAGAATAAAAAGTTCTATCTTTGGTAAAATGAAGTTTTTTAGGACGTAACAATGAAAAAGGGATCAAAAGAACGAATTTTGTAAAAAGAAGAATTAATAAAAGAGTTTATGAGCATAATGCAATTTCTAATAATAAATTAGTGTATATTAAATATTAAAAATATTTTCAATTTCCCTAAATGTTGTTATTAAATTCCTTGCCTTTGTACATAAATGTTAAGAATAAACTACCGTAAAATCCGGCGTATAACGCGCACTTTTAACACAAAATACGAGGTCGAAATTTAAGGGTGCGCATTATACGCCGCGTATAAAAAAAATAATAAGTTTCAAAGGTAAAAAAAAGAGATAAGCATAAGAAAAATTAGACTTCTACATAGATCAGACTGTTGATTATTTGAGAGAAACGACATTCCTAATCAAATTAAAGGATTCTGATTCTAAAAATAAACTGTTTTTCAAAATTTTGGGATACCTCTAATAAATGGCTTAAAAACATACCAGCGTCGAACTCTCATATTTCTCGTTCTTTCGTGAACATGGGGGTTCGTGTTATACGGCGAATATACCTAAAAATTAAAAAATGCAGCTTGAAAGTATGGGTGCGCGTTATACGCCGGAGCGCGCTATACGCCTGATTTACGGTATTTGTTTTTCAATTCCTACTATTAGTTGACACTTTCTTTATATTTATTTATTTATTTATCTTCGTGGAATTTTCAATCGTTAATAAAATACATTTTAAAGCGCTCAATTGAGCTGTAATTTTATATACATGATTATTTTGGATGACAATAAAGTAATTTATTTATAATTAATAAAAATTAATTAAAACTAATTATTCAAAGAATTACAAATTCAGCCACATTGGCATTATTTTTGACGACTTAGCGACCCTTTTGGTGACATGTGTCAAAACTTCAAAAGATTTTTTTTATAACGTTTTAAGGGGAAGCATTCAGTTGAACTGAAATTTTTTATATACGATTGTTTAGGATAACAACACGATACTTTAATGATAATTAATAAAAATCAATTACCACTTCATGTTATGTGATTCTGTCATGTATATTAATTGTAATTATTTATTAAAAAGAAGCTACAATAAAATTTTTCTTTATTGATCTAAGTAGGAATTGACTTAAATTTATTTTTTATATTACTTCTTTTAAATGTTTTTATCTCATTACTGATAAATAAATGAGAAGGAAGAAATTACTGTGATTTAAATAGAATAAATATCATTATTAATTTGGAATTGCTTAAAGTAATTAAGTTTAATTTAAAACATGACTTAACATTTCTACAATGAAGTTTCGAAAAATTCTTCTAAATCGAAGGTGGGTTTTAAGGAGTTAAAGATTTTTTAGATATTGATACACAAATTACATGAAAATAGCTCATATTTAAATTTACTTTATCAAAAGTAAGTAATTAGAAATATTTAGCACTGCTCCTCGTTATCAGTTACGCCATTTTCTTTGAAAGTGTGGTTAAGTATTTATATTATACGGAGATATTTAAGGGTTTGCATTGGAATGGTTTAAAAAGTATTGGTATATATGTGAATACGCTCATTTTATGCATTTTAAATACTAAATTGATTTAATTTTATAACGTGATCATTTATAAAGTATTACTTAAAATAAATTTATTCTTTTGATGATTTCAAATGGACTTACACCACTATCAAATTCAAAAAATATGCAAATCACACATTGATGAAATATTAAATATGGAATTTAAATTGAGTCAAATCAATTTTTTTATGAAATTTCTATTAAATATGTCAAAAATAAATTAAAAAAGGCTTTTTTAAATATTTTTTCAGGTAATGCCATTTAAAATATATTAATTCCATTTTTTGCATTAAATTATATTAGTTTCATTTTTAATTTTTTTTCATTATTATAAAGTCGGTGAAAGTAGTTATGATGTATTTGAAAATATAAAGTATAATAAATCCATTATATAAAAATGAAGTAGAAATATTATGTAGTATAGTTTTTAAACTAAATATTATGTCTTTGTAGAAAGTGGACATGCCCAATTCTTTTAATGTCATTATATTTGTAATTTCATTAACTGCGTAAATTTATATCGACGAAATAAGGAAAAATTTGAAGGATTTCTCTGGGAACTGTTTTAAAAATCAATCTTATAGCAGATTGCATTCAATGGTATCATTAACTAACTTATGACCAAAAATAGACACCGCTTGCAAAGAAAACTGCTAAGTTTCGCTATTGCTTATTCTCTAACAAAAATATAATGAGAGAACAAGTTTACTATTTTAATTCCTACTATTAGTTTGCTCTCACCCTATACATATATGTATATATAAATCTTGTTCAAATTTTCAATCGTTAATAAAATACTTTATATTCATCCATTCAAGATCAAATAAACTTTTTGTAAACTTGAGGTGGATGACACTTGATATTAATACAAGTTTTTCCAATACTAATTCATTAATTAAATTAAAAAATGAATAAATAGTAACAAATACAAATAATAGTCCAACAGCATCTATAGAAAGAAAAATCATTTGTTGTGTCACTGTAACGCAATGGATAGTGCGTTGGTCTTCTAATCCAAAGGAGATGAGTTCGAATCCCACCTAGGATGGCCTAATTTCCAAGAATGTCATTTCTTTTTTGCTACATTATTTTATTAGAATAATTAAATTTAATTAATGAATAAATAGTAACAAACAAAAAGAAAAATAGTTCAACGCCCTATATAGAAAGGAAAAATGGGAAACTGCGAGGAAAATCGCTTTCTACACTGCTGGCCATCGTAAATGCAACACCAAGAAAGACAAGAGATAGCAAAACAAAATTTATTTTGTAGATAACATGTTGACCAAGTATCAAATGATTAAATTTATAGACTTCTGTGAAGTGTGGTTCCTGCCAGAATCAGTAGCTAGCGTAGCCGCCATTGCTGGAGATCACCGCTGCCACACGCCTCGGCATTGATTCAAAGAGACTTTGGATGTGTTTTTAAAGTACAGCAAACCAAGCAGCTTCCACACGTTGCCAAAGTTGATATGGTATGGCAGCTGGGGGTGCTATCTGGGTCAATCATTGAGCAACCATGGACCACATGTTTTCTATCGGCGAAAGATCCGGAGAGCGAGCCGGCCAGGGAAGAAATTCAATCTAGTGATTAACTAAGAACCTTTGGACAATGCGTGCCACGTGTGGTCGCGCATTATCCTGTTGAAATATGGCTGTGGCCAAGCCCTGAAGGTAAGGAAGGACAACTGGCTCCAACACCTCGCGGATGCAGCGCTGGCAGTTTAGAGTACCAGCAATGCGTACTAGAGGAGTGCGAGAGTGATATCCAATACCGCCCCATACCATAATACCCGGTGCAAGACCAGTGTGGCGGTGCATAACGCAGCTGTTCAGCATCCTCTCTCCACGGTGTCTCCAGACTCGAATCCGACCATCGTGGTGTTGCAGACAGATGCGTGACTCGTCAGTAAAGACAACTTCATTCCATTCTGCCGCCCACATCCTTCTTTCAGCGCACCATTGGAGGCGGAGACGTCTGTGTTTCTGCTTGAAGGGTAGACCAAGCAATGGACGTCTTGCGGACAGACCACTCTGCTGTAAACGGCGTCGAATGGTACGCGCAGACACTGAATGATGCGTTACAGACTCAATGTGTTGTGCTATGGTTCGTGATGTGACTGAGCGATCCGTCACTGCCATGCGCACAATTTGCTTGTCCTCACGTGAAGTGGTGCACTGAGGTGGATGCGATCGACCACGTCGGTCCGTCGTACCCTCGTGCATCCAACGGTCACATATGCGCATTACAGTTGTTTGGTTTTGTCCAACACGACTACCGATTTACCTGAAAGATAATCCACAATCTTGGTAGGTTACTATCCTTCCTCTGTTGAACTCGGATACTTGATCAAAAGCTGATTGTTGTTTTCTACGAGACATAACTGATCGTTTTTTGAAAAAAACAGAAGAAAAACACAATTGCCGAACTTGAAATCGTCGAAGTCTCCAAGCCTTAAATAGCGCTTTGAGGTGGCGCCACAGGCGCGCGTGATGTGTGTCTGCGCAGAAATTCTAATCATTTGCATATCTCACCTCTGCTAATGCATGTTGTAAATTTCATGTTATTTGCATGTTTCCTTCAGGGTGTTGCATTTACGGTAGCCAGAAGTGTATTTTGTCACTTAATAGTGTGATTCTGTCGTATGTATATCCATATTTATATTAATTGTAATTGCCTGATAAAAATTAATTAAAATAAAAAATTTTCTTTGTTGACATAAGTAGAAGTTGACTTAATTTTTTTTTATATTGCTTGTTTTTTTTTGCAAGAATTTAAACTTATGAGATATAAACGTTATGTAATATGTAAGCAATACTTATTTATTATTTTTACCATCGAATGCAAACTAAATAAGTACTAAAAAACTAATTTTGTCACAACGCTATCCTTTCATCCAATAAAAGTGTCAGACAGAGTATTGGGGAAGAAATGCCACAAAAATTCACATTCTTCCATAAGATCTCAACAAAGGGATATAAGACAAGAAAAAACGTTTCTTTTCTACATTTCTGCTGAAACAGACACCCTCCGAGATAATCCCTTCTGAATCGGACGGGAAACAAGAACAAGGAAGATTCCATCAGATGGAGGTAGAGAAAAGTACATATGTCAAGACTGATAAAATTTGACCCCCTAAAAAGAAAATCAAGAGGTAAAAGAAAAAAAAGTAGCGTTACTTATATCCGAAGTAGAATGTCGTCGTAAAAGTAGAGATCTTTGGAATTGAAGTCTGAGAAAATTTACAACTTAGTCGGATGGGTATAAAAAGTTTCAAGTAAGAGCAACAGACAAGAAGATTTTAAATTTATTCAATATAGGTTCCTCAAGAACGACCCTAGATCTGGTTTAAAAGTGATACGGTTCAGGTATGAAGCAGTTACTCTTTAGAGTGGTTCTTTGAAAAAGAAATTCTACTGCAATACTTAGGATCAAAGCTGGATGATGATGACAATATCTGTCAGAAAGAGTTCGTTTTATAAGAACTTTCATAAGTCTTTTTTTTTCGTAACGTGACGGTTAAGGTATCCGACTACTTTAGGAACCGTGATTTTAAAAAAGCATATAAATAGATATGTTTCATGATATTTAGTGTCATTTAGATTAGAATACATGTATAAAATTGCTTTAAGGGCATTTTGACAAAAAAAATTATTTAAATACAATATTTCGGCAAAAAATTAACTTAGAATAATCTTTTTTCAAAATGTTCTCCTTTTATAAAAAATGCTTCTAATATAATAATATTTAGAGAGAGAGCTTATGTAAAGTAAATACTTCTCCAGAGAGTCTGAAATATTTTCATTGAAAAATTTACATTATTTTCAGAGTTACAGCCCATTGAAGTAATTATCGGCGTTTTTTTTCTTAAAATTTCTCCCCTCTGTTGTCGTAAAACATGGATAAATCCACTTCTAAATTATATATTTCAAAAATTATAGTTGAGCCTCTGTAGAGACGTCTGAGCTATATACAGGCAAAATATTATTATAATAGAAGCATTTTTCACAAAAGGAGAATATTTTGAAGATGGGTCATTCTATGTTCATTTTTTGTCAAAGTATTGTACCTAAATAAATTAAAAATCTTAAAACAATTTTATATACATTTTCTATAATTTTTTATTGTAATAATATTCTTAAAACAATTTTATATACATCTTGTAATCTAAGTGACACTAAATATCATAAATATTATCCATTTATACGCTTTTGAAAAATCACGGTTCCAAACGTAGTCGCATACCTTAACCTATATTTATAATAGAAATTGTGAACAATGTTTTGTAATAATCAATATTTTTATATTTTGTAATCACAAATTTCAGTACTTTGAAATAGTGAGATGCCAGTCTCCAGCATATATTTTTTGCTGCGTGTTGGAGATGTTATAACACTTCATTTATTAGTAAATGTAACAAATTTAACTTAACCACTTGGGTCCCAAGCAGGGCGAATCGCGCTGTTGATATTTTATGTCGTTGAAACCCAGTATATTCGGAACGTTTTGAACAAATGACTGTGCGTTACCGATTATTGAAGTTGAACTATGATTTTTGAAAAATTCATATTATTTGCAGAGTTACAACCAATTAAAATAATCATCAGCGTATTTTTCTTAAAATTTCTCCCCTCTGTTATAGTAAAATATGAATATATCTCTTTCTAAGTTATATATTTCAAAAATTCTAGTTGAGCGCCTGTACAGAGGTCTGAGCTATATACAGGCAAAATATTATAATAAAAGCATTTTTCACAAAAGGAGAATATTTTGAAAATGGGTCATTCTATGTTCATTTTTTGTCAAAATATAGTACTTAAATAATTTTTTGTTGTAATACTATTCTTAAAACAATTTTATATACATTTTTTAATCTAAGTGACACTAAATATCCTAAATATTATCCATTTATATGCTTTTGCAAAATCACGGTTCGGAACGTAGTTGGATACCTTAAGTGAACAGTGTGTATAATTAATTTTACAAATGAATATCTTAATTAATTAATTAGCTCTAATTAATTACATTTCCCAAAGTTGAGTATTTTGTTTATGTATATCCCTTAATTTTCAATGCGGTGATTCAGAAAAAAAAAACATTCTGTGAAAAAAACTGCAGTAAATCATAATGCGTTAAATAAAGTATTAAATTCAGCTAATTCTGAGCTCCAGTGAGTGAGTGAGTGTTTATTAAAGTAGCACTATAAGTAGCACAATAACTGTTGGTGACGGAACTCGTACTTTTGAACAATAGTCAAATGATGAGGACATCTGAGCCAGCAATTCCTTTTCGAGTTTCCTCAATACACGAACTGGAGAATTTAGAGCCTCGACAAATTTCACGTGCATCTGCTCCTCTACACCGCAGGTTTTCAATAACGTCAGATGTCGACCTCCTGACACACAATTCAGGAGTCCGTGACCATGGCCCTTAGACTACCGCGGCCACCCATAAGTTCCAGATCTACATATCAAGTTTGAGTAGTAAATCAAGTTTAGATCAAATCTTGATCATTGATCAAGGTCATCAATTAGTTTGAGCTACAATTGACTTAGTGTGCATTAGTTCCGCTATATGAAGGTATTTAGCAGCGAGATAAGAGCTCGTTTCTCTTGAAGTATAATTCTATAACTTAGTCAATATATTACAGTGATGCTTAATATTCTCATTGATAGAAAGTTCCCAAATTTCATGCTTTTTATGTAACAAAAATATTTAATTATGAAACACTTTAAAACCTTTAAAATCTAGAGATAAAAAATATACAAGGTGTTCCAAAACTTGATCCACAAACTCAGAGGGTTGATAAAAGTCATTGGAAGGATGAAAACTTGTCAAAAATAGGGGATCGCAAATCACGTTGAGACGGTGAAACATCCAAAAACACACGCAGGCTCTAAATCCATAGAAGAAAGATGGATGTTTGTTGATCACCGAATCCAACGTGCTGAAACCACGTAAAGTGGACGGTTGGGGTTGTTGTTCAGATTTCATGATTTTTGTCTTTCACTCTTTTAGCAGGGATGTGGAAATGTGTAATTTAACTTGAGAATTAACTTTGTTAACTGATGATAAGGATTCCAATATCAATACCAGATGAAATATTTTTAATAAATCTATACAGTTGTTGGCTTTTGCTTGAACACGCACCGCACTAAGACAGGCCTTATCTTTAGAGAAAGAGGTCCTCAGAATGAGACTGAAAATCAATGTGAATAAGACCAAGTACATGCCTTGCACTAAATCATGTTTTAACAATTCCCATTTTAAAATTGAAGAGTATAGTTTTGAAGTTGTTAACAGCTTCACTTATTTAGCTTCTGAGATTAACAATAGAAACGAATGTACTACTGAAATTCAAAAGAGAATTACTATGGTTAATACATGTTTTAATGGAATACGAAAATATATGAAATCAAATTTAATAAAACAAACAAACAAAGGTTTTACTGTATAAAAGTCTTTTAAGATCAGTATTAACATATGCATGTGAAACTTGGTCCATGTCTCGAACAGATGAGAACATGATAAGTACCTACGAAAGGAAAAGTTTAAGATTTATTTTTGGGGGAATTCAGAAAAATGGAACATGGTGAAGAAAATCAAATTTAGAGCTCTATCAATCATATAAAAAATCTGACATTGCTAACTTCATCAAAATACCACGAATTAAATGGTCAGGTCACGTTGTCAGAATGGACGAAGACCTCACCACTAAGAAAGTATTCAATGATCAACCAATTGACATACAAAGAAATGGCAGGCCAAATCTTAGATGGATTGATGACATAGAAAAAGATCCACCTGCAGGAAGAAGGCTGGCATGGAAAAGGCTTCTTGAGAAGGCCAAGGTACACCCTGGGATGTCCTGCCACTGAGGAAGGAAGGAACTGTGGATAAAAATAACTGCGACAGCATAGACGAAGCAAATGAACGCTATTCCAGTAGTAAGCACGCGCAGGGTACCGAAAGAGGTGGATTGGATCCATTGTGTGGCCTCCTCGTTCGCTGGATATGTGTAACCTTTTCCTTTGTAGTTATTTAACTCTCTAAGCGGTCTGCACTTAAAGTCTTGCCATTCTGGAGATGCTTCAAAAAATGCACCGCACATATTTTTTTGCTTTCAGGTGGGGTTCTCAAAAGCGGTTGAGCCGTATTTTTAAGAATGCGACTCGGCCGCTTTTGGGAATCTTGCTTGAAGCATCTCTGGAATGGTGGAATTTTACGTGCAGACCGTTTGGAGGGCTAAATCATTCGCTTAAGATATAATTGTGGATACACCAGAAGATCTCCTAACGCAGATTGCCGTGGCTTTGGAAGACATTAAAGCATAATGTCATCTTTGAATTGTTGTTGTGTGTTTTTTATTTGGGGATACATATGAAATACACAAGTAGAAGAACAGAAACATACAACACAAACAGAAGAATATAGACATTTATTACAAATGATGACCCTAGCATATAACAGAAAGGGTACGCTGCTTTCCATCCGAGACGAGAATCCATAATGCCATCTTCGAGTGCATCCGCGAATTGATTTAACGTCATTGTGAACTGTGCAATGACATCATAGGGCGTTACTTCCATCCACTTTTTTAATAATTAATCAAATAAATCATTTTGTGGATCGTAATGCACTTTTGCTGTTCCAGAGCAACATCGAAATCTCTTCGGGCTCTTTTTACTATTTTCACCCTCTTAACGTGGTTTGCCACTCTATGTTATACGGTACCTTTTAATCATCTTGATGCCTTTTATCACCTCTCTGAATTTATCGGTCGATTTTGAAACCCCATATATATAAAATTACTTTTAATAATTCTAAAAGTTAAAATAAATATCCTAAATTTTTTTCATAACATGTGGAACTAGTGCTATTATTTTGTTCTTTTTTTAAAATTTGGTAACATTTTATTAGGACAACTAGTTCAACATATTAACCTTTAAAATTCGGCCGTAAAGATGCTGTACTACAATCTTTTTTTCTCATACATTTCTTCTGCAGTACAATTGCTGTAGCAAGCGTTTTAGATACAGCTAGTCCCCTTATTTTCAAGAACGAACTGTGTCTGAATCATTTGGCACAGATGCTGTATAGCATTCGAAGTAAATGAAACAAAAATAATGCTGTATAACAAACATATATACCAGCAAAAGTTGAGAAATCAAATATATATATCATTACTTATAAGAAAACATTAAAATTTATCATTTTTTTTTATAATTTGAAGTAATTGAGTTCACCTTATTACAGAAATGTTGCCTTTCTTTTTCTTCTCGTTCCGTTGCCATGTTTTAATAAATCACATGATTTAATTAGAAAATTACATTATTATCAAAAGTTTTGGACCACTAACGAACTGTTGACAGTTATGACAAGACAAATTTTGTCGAAGCATATATTTTATGATTCTGTTTCTCAAAACTAATTTATTTTCGAATAATAATTTGGCGTTTGACGTCATATTTATTAATTCTTCATCATTCTGTTCAGAAAATGCATTTTTATTTTCTCAGTATACAGGTGATGCCTTTTAATACTGGAAACGATTAACGAAATTAGGAATATAAGTGACAAGTTTTGTGAAGTGTTTATGCGTTAAGGAAATTATATTAATCTTAGTATAAATATTCTAGAGAAAAAAAACGAGTTATTGAATACGTAATCAGTTCAAAAAGATCTTTGAATAATCTCTCCTGTTGATTGAATTCCGCCAGTTTTGGAAAGGGCAGAATTATTTTGAAAATTAATTTAGAACACATGGTACTACTGGGGCTAGATTTTCTGTTTGAATACCAGGTAAAGACAACATATATAGGTAAAATTGTATAAATGGCTTTAACATGAAATGACTAATTAATCTGAATTTTTTTTTAAAAAAAGTGAGAAATGTAAACTTTTTATTTTAGAAATGTGACATTTTTTTGTCAAAAGTTACTATTATTACGGTTTGTCATTTACATATTCGAGCCTTTATACGTAGGTTAATTTTATTACCATTTTCATAGTATAATAGTAAACTCAGTATTATTTATTTAAATCCTCCCAACCATGAAGTTTGTATGTTACGCGCAATAATAATGCATGCATCATTGCTTGAATAGGAATTTTGTTTGAATGGGCGTCGTTATCTTATTACTGTTTTTCCAACATTGCAACAAATTAATGTTACATAAAAATAGAATAGTTTTTGCTGCATTTGTATTTTTTAAGCATGCATTAATAATTGATAATTGGTTGTGTTATTGTTAATTTTTATACAATTAGTATTCTTCAAATTCTTGTTTAATTTCTTTACATGTATATAAAGGTGTCTCGGGATTATTGGGGCAAACCTTTTGGTTAGGGGACATCCCAGGGATTTAGTTTTGCAGATCAAAACCTGGTCGGAAATGTCTTTGTTCGACGCTAGGTGGCCAACGAGAGCATGGGAGGAAATAGATCTGAATTACCTCAGTCATTTGAGATGTCAGAGCAGAAGGAAACGTTTTACGAACGCCGAACTGGCAGATATGCACCTGATTTAAAGATTGGTAGAGGGAAAAGAATGAGCAGCAGAAAGATTGTACAAGGTAATACCGAAAAGTAAGGTGACTAATATCATATATTATATAGTATATATATATATACTATACTATATACTATATATATACTATGTACTATATATATACTATATATATACTATATACTATATATATACTATATACTATATATATACTATATATATACTATATAGTATTATACACTATATTACATATTTGCAGATAAACACCTCACTGTCGTTCAAAGTAGTTCCCGCCGTCTACAATACACTTCTGACAACGTTCATACCAGTGCTCGTAACGTTTGAAGAAGTCCTTCTTTGAGACTGCGTTAAGCCCCTTGGTAACAGCAGCTTGAATGTCTGACGTGTTTGAAAATCAGTGTCCCTTCGGTGCCAATATCAGTCGGAGAAAGAGTAAAAAGTCTGCTGGCGCAAGATCAGGGGAATAAGGGGAGGTGAAATAGCTTCCTAACAGCGCGAGGAAGCGTGTAACACACATAGCAGTAAGAGGGCGTGCATTAACATATAACAGAAACCACTTGCTTCACGCAGTGAGATGGGGCCGAACACGAATGTAAACCAGGGGGCGCTTTATAACATCGCAATGAAATTCACCATTAACTGTTTGACCTTCGGCTACGTATTCTTTATGGATAATTTGTGATACCCCCCTGCCTGGGGGTACCATCTCTTCATCTACGCGACCTAGATTTGTGGGAGGCAAGAATTGATCATTCAAGTTAGCCATAATAAATCCAATTTATTATTGTCTAAATATACTGAGCAACACAAGTCTTACTACAGGAAGGCAATCAGGAGTGATATAACGTATTCCTAAATTATAAGTAAATAGGCACCTGGAATCTTACCACTTATCTCAAAGCAAAGTTATCCTATGAATCTTTATCTTCCTTAATTTCTTTAACTCGCCAATGCCCGTTCTATAATTATGCTTCTATTTTTAATGTTTTACTATCAGCGCACGGCGTTCAGCATCTCAGCTTCCTTTCTCCTTCTTCTTCGCGATTACAAAACCTTCACTATATAACTACTAACTAATCTGAATATCACGGTTTCTTCTTGAAAGGATTGGCTGTGAATTAACACAATGCTGGCCCCAGATTCCCCAAGAGGATTAATAGGAAAAACGCGGTAAAGCCCCGTCGCAAATTCCCTGTGCGTCGAAAAAGGTAATTAACATTGTCTTAACCTTTGATTTTTTGAAACGAAACTTTCTCGATTTCGCCGACCTCGTCACTCCATGCTTTGGCGCTTCGTTTGTGGATCATACGCTGAAAACCATGTTTCATCTTCTGTGACGATAAAATGCAAAAACGGGACATTTTTATCTGCTGCATCGATGAAGCCACCACAGGAGTCCATCCGCTGCTGTTTTTGTTCATCGCTTAGTTTATGAAGGACAAACGTCGCACAAATTTACTTTAACCCACAAATCCAGCGTCATTATTGTTTGGACGATTTCACGAGGAAGATTCAATTCGTTCGCCATTATTCGGACGGACAAACGGCTATCTTGTAGCAATAACCTCCTCATTTTTTCAACATTTGCTGTTGTTCTGTGCGTCAACGATATCCTACAGCGGTGCTAATCCTCTACGCTTTTACGATTTTCCCGAAACGTTTGAACCACTGAAAGACTGTCTTGGGGGATAACGTTTCTTCGCCGTACACACTTCAAAGCATTTCCAAGGTTTCCGGAGCAGGTTTACTCATTTTAAAACAGAATTTCAGATTCGTTTTTTGCTCCATTACGCGATGCACTAACACCTTTTACGTTTAAGCGACCCCATTAACAAACAAGAACCAAGAAATTTTGAAAATGACCACAGAACTTTAACGTTGTATACCGAAGATCGTAATGCGTATGTGTCAGGTTATCGGGCTGTTCTCAGTTTCGAAAAAAAGGGGTGAGTCACCTTACTTTTCGGTCTTACCCTGTATTACAAAAGGCACCCACAGAGAGATGCATTGGACCGTCGGATGTCACAATTTGTGTAAATATGGATCATTACAAGATACCCAGCATAGTGAGGGTAAAACACGAGTAACTCGAATTACCAACATGATCCAGCTTTGACCAATATGTATTCCAGATGATCTCAGACTTGTGTCTCTTTGTTTCGTATACCTGCCATACTGCTTTTCCATGACGTTTCCGACCATGGAAATCTGAGAGAATACTTGTGATGTCTTCAATTTCCTTTTAAAGTTTGTAACAATATTCCTGCATATATTCTTTTAAAGAAAAATTAATTAAGTTTGTTTATGTGTTTCCATGAACATTTTAATTGACTCAAAATATCTCACAAAACTCTGTAAGAGATTTTTAATTCAAAAAAAGCTTACTAGCATCCAAGAAAAAGTTTACTTTCAAATTTAAAGACATTGTATAGAGTTCAGTGATTTACATTAATTTTAGCACATGCTTTTAACCTTGCATTTTCTGTCTATATTTTTGCTTCGATGTTATAAAATACGCTGTCTAATCGAAACACTTGCGTTGAAAGAAATAGTTAAGCAGAGAGAGAAAAAGAAAAAAAAAGAGAGAAGAAGATAGAAAGAGAAAATGAGAGGGATAAAAATAGAGGAAGAGGGAGAATATCTCATATAATGCTTATTACAATAAAAATATAACGCTAGGTGATTATGTGACGGATCTATACGCAGTCTTCTTATTAATCCTCTTGGGAAATCTTTGGGCTATCAATTCGCGTTATTCACAAACAACCCTTCTGAAGAAGAGAATCGTGATATGTAAATGAACTTACTATAAATAGGCGAGGTTTTCCAGCTTGAAGGAGAGAAAATATACTCGATCCAAGTGAGATTGCTACTGAAGGTATAATATTAGAATTACAGTGCTTGAATATTACTAACAGAAAACTTGAAAGTGACGATTGTTCACTAAGATTGAGTTAAGATTAGAATAAACCGATTAATAGGTTAGATCCTTAATTAAGGTAAGGATCAAGTTTGTTAGTCTCCTAATCACTCACGTTTTACTGTCGTGGTTCCCCTTTTATGGTTATCATTGAGACATTCTAATTCTATTATTAGTTGAAATTGTGTCTGTTCTTAGTGTGGAAATAAATAGATTAGTTGAATCATGTCGAGTGTTTCTTCCCTTCCCCCCACATCTAAGTCCCCCTCGAGAGAGACGCGAGCCTCTTACAATCATAAAAAGTTTTAAGTTTACTGCAGGTGGCCATATAGCCAATATCATATTAGAGGGCAGAAACAACAATAGTGTGAATCGTACCAAAAGGAGGAAAGCTCAGCGAATGCAAAGCACTAAAAATAATGCTCCAATTATGGGTGGAACATTCATTGGGTGAAAGATGACAGGACACTGGTGGCCAAGGGGACCTGGAAAGCAAGACTTATAGGCTGATGCTTGCCATGTGGGGGTATCGTTTTGCTGGTAAATGTAATTGGATTCGCCTTAAAGAAGGGATAGTGCTACTCTTCCTTCAAAGCATAGTTCTTTGTGCATTTATTGTCAGACCATCATAATGTCATTAGTATGGATCAGATGTGACTTACCATTCTAGGCAATGGTGCTCCGTGCCATGATTCGTTGTTGTTAGGGTGTATGGCGTTCTACACTAACAGTAGGGTTGCGCCTGCTTCCACGCTCGCATGAAGTTCATACGCAGCAACAATCAATTTTGTAGCAGAAGCTTAAGTCATCGTAAAACATGGCTATGTGTCATTTGGTCTTGCATATAGGTCTATTCCACCAATATTAGCAAACTGAAACTTTGGTACTGTTGGGCCATTGGAAACTTTGAAATTGGAATGAAAGGCCGTGAGCACTTGATGGTGAATTCGTAGAGAGAGAGAAAGAAAAGAGAGGACAGAGAGAGAGAGAGAGAGAGAGAGAGAGAGAAAAGAGCAGAGAGAGAGAGAGAGAGAGAGAGAGATCGAAAGTTTCTTCTAAGTTTCATCACGTAACGCTTTTATGAGCTCTCCTAAATGCTACGACTACCTACTTTGGGCATCCCTGGCATCTACGACGATAAACAGCTCCCCCCAAAACATAGTTATTGCAGAATTTATGGTTTCTTTTCTTACATCCTCTATACCATGCGCAAGCTAGCTGCATATATTCCGGATAATTAACAGGCTTCATTGAGTGGTATCTATCCTGATTTATATCCTTTATTCGTTCACAAGCAACTATAACCAAACAACCTTCGTCCCAAAAACTTATCTCTTACTTTATGGTGCTGAAAAATAAATAAATTGAAATTGTATCTTCAAGTGATGAAAGCGATTTTGAGCTTTTTCATCACAGGAAGATGAGAGCTTTGATTACGATGAGTAGCAGTGAATTATGTATGTGTATTGTGGACCCTCTTTAAGTATATAATGAGAAACTAAATGTTTTAAAATATTTCCATGTGGAATTTCATTATTTATTTTGTTATGGAAATACTTTCTCATAAATTTATTAAATAATTGGCTTATTTTCTAATTGCAACTTTTTAAATGCGGTCCCTCTCCAACGCATAAATTTTTTTCCCCCTGTAGTATTACAACAAAGTTGTTTGTTATATGTAAGAATATTTATATGAAATTTTCAAATATTTTTTTGTGTGTTTATTTTTATGCGGTCCCTATCTACCGCACAAAAACAGGTTTTGCTGTATAATATTTTGTGGTGTGATTCAACAATTAAATTTCGACCCAAAACATTTACTGTTAGAAGAAGGAAGGACATTAAAAATTTTAAATCAAATATTTTACTAAAACATTTTTTAGGTCAGACTATGTTCCCTTTTTTGAAACTGCTCATCTTTTTCAAGATCCCCCGATTGCATGTTATCAGGCAATAAAGAGATTGGGGGATATAAAAGTAAAAAGTAGACCCGCAATTAGCGAACGCATCTTCCAATAGACCGTGTCCATCTTGTGTAATCCGGATGTAATCTTACGTTCTAATGAGGAAGGACTCGTAAACTCCCCCGTCCACCCTCAATGTACGGAACAACGGACAATTAAGATCTTCCGCTTTATGATGTTCTATGGACAAAGAAGTGGAGGAACGTGGCTTTGGGAACAATAAACACGGTGAAGAGGAGTCAAGAAGATTTCGGGAATGGAAGTTTGTTCTTTGTTTTATCATCTGTTTGACAGAGGAGTTGTCATACCTAGTTTTCATGTTTGGATAAAGTTCTAACAAAGGAAAAAGGAATTATTTTAAGTGTCAAGTCTCATCGTTTCCCTACTTGTTATTGTCATTTTGATCTTATAGTTTCAAGAAATTAACTGTAGAGGATATATGTTTTAATTTGGAAATACTTGATATCGTATAATTTTAAGGTAATTTTGTTTGCCTTTTTATTCCAATTATAAAGCATTAAAAATGTATGATATTTAATATTTAAATATTGTTACGAATCAAATTAAAAGGGGTCTCAGAGGTGTTAATTTTGTATGGAGGAATGAATATATAAACAATTTTCAAATAGATAAAATTCCTTGAAATTAAAATTAATTAACTCGAGTCTCTTAAACTTATTTACAAAGGAATAAGCTTTCAAAAAAAGTACAAAAAATATGAAAAATATAATCATAATTTTAAAAATTTTATCCGTATATGAAATTAAGAAACACCACATTTCTGTAATAAATATTAACTTATTTTTACGTTACACTTGTTATTTTCTAAGATAGTAGCCTTTGAAGAATAGAACACTTTGTAGAATTATAAAATGTATCATATTCATTAAACCTTACCTAATTTTAGTATCATAAATCTTTTTTATTTCAAAATATTTGTAAAATATTGAAATAAAAAAGAACTTTAAAAATGTAAATGATTTATTTTTTTAAAAAAATTAATTTATTATTCTATTTATACAAAAATATCTACAGTGCAATAAGGTTACATTTAACTTTATAAATCAACTTATTGATAGTAATTAGAGCTATTATTTTAGAAAATATCATGCGCAACGTAAAACTCAATTAATATTTCTTACAGAAATGTTTTTTATTTTCATATGCTTATAATTTTTAAAATTATGATTACATTTTAAACATTTTACACTTTTTTGAAGTCTTATTCCTTTATAAATAACGTGTAAGAGATTCGAATTATTTAATTTTAATCCCAAAGAATTATATCTTTTTGAAAATTGTTTATATTTCAAGCCTTAGAGACAAAGTTAACACCCCTGCGACCTCAAGGTATTTAGACTCTCACCCTATTACTCTTTAGTGAGTTATTTACTACGTGCATACATATTACGACAGAGATATTTCAATATAAATTAAATTCCTGTTCTACGTGGCATATTTTGGTTTGACTGAAGATCTGGAATTGGCCACAGATCTTATTAATGAAAGTCTCTTCGCTTTTTTGGTTTTGAATGCCACTTTGTTAATGACCCTAGTACAAAGTCATTATATGTGTTTCGAAAATTAAACAGTTATTTCACCTTTAAATATAATTCTTCTTTTTCCATCTCATAAACACATTTGCAACCTTCACATGTAATTTTGTGTTAATTTAAATTTCCCTTTTCAACCTGTATTCATTTTACTTTCACGTGCTTAACTTTTGGAAGTTAAGAGTTGTACCGAATGTCACGAATCGGGTTAAAGTTAAAACTTGAGAAAACATTTGAGTCTTCAACATTATTTTTATTTTGAAAGCGTTGTGTCATTTTTATTTTGGAAGAAACTAACAGAAGATGTTAAGTTAAATAACTCTTAAATTTCAATGGAACTAAAACAAGTATATAATGTTACTAAGTTAGCTTATTTTTAAAGTGTTCTTTAATATGACATAGACACATGGAAATAAATTACCGTAAAATCCGACGTATGTCGTGCACCGATGTATAACTTGCATCTATACTTTCAAGCTGCATTTTTTAGTTTTTAGCTGTATTTGGCGTATAACGCGTACTTTCTTTTTTAAGAGAGATCTTGAATTGTACATGAACAATGCTCTAATATTTTGATGTCATTTATTCCAGATATTATCCCAGACTTTCGAAAAAGTAGTATATTCTAGAACTAAAGCCCTTTAAGGTATTAGAGGTATGTCATTTCTTTTAAATAAACAGTCTTACGATCTATGTAGAAGTGTAATTTTTTATGCTTACCCTTTTGATTATATTTGAAGTTACCATTTTTATACCCGATGTATAACGTGCATCTGTAAATTTCGATCTTACCTTTTGAAAGTGTGCGTTATACGTCGGGTTTTATAGTATACAAAGGAGAAAAGATGCTCACAGAATAAACTATTTATGTGGAAATAAAAATAACATATTGAATGCACAGCACGGCTCTAGATTAAAAAAAAAAATTAAAGGAGAGCAATATGGAAAAAACTAAAAACGAATAGTAAATGTATGATATTATTATAAATATTCGAATGTGTACAAACTGAAGGAGATCAATAAATGAAAAAAAATATATATATAATATGAAAATGTTGTTCTACATTCGAGGCCATTTAATTTTATTCGACTGTTTATCAAGCAGGGTTTAAAAGGAGAAGATACGATAAAATGTTTTGTATTATTTTCCTATAAAAAAAATGAAATACATTGAAACCTTTTAAACAATATATTGTTTAATTTAAAACGAAGTTAATCTCTAAAATACATTTATTTAAAAAAAACTTGGTAGTATAAATAATAGGTAACTATATCGCAAAAGCATTAGTCAAAGAAAAAAAATCGATGCAAATAAATTGATATTTAGACATCATGAGCATAAAGAAGAAATATAATTATTTAGGGGTAAAACTCCAGTTTTCTCCCTTTAAATAATAAATGTAATAAGAAATGAAATTGTTTTTACAGGATAATATATGTATTAAAATTTTAAAGAGCTATTAAAACAAATTTATCTTTTTTGACCGGGAAATATATTTAAGAAATATATCAGGTATATGCAAAGCTGTATCCGTTTTTGGAGTAAAAAATTCCGGGTTGGACTGTTGTTGGGTATAATGTATTCATCACCGAAATCGTTGGCTAACAAAATGTATAGATTACCCGACATTTAAATGCAGAAGATTTTTAATAATATGGAATTAGGGATTGCAATACCGGTATACCGGGATACGGAATACCGGTATTTTGAGCCATTTGTACAATTTTCTAATACTGGTATTCACAAGTTAAAATACCGGTTTTTCGGTATTTACTAGAAATTTTTTTTTCAAATTGTCTCCATTATAAGTTCAGGGATCACCAACATAGCAAAATAGTATACGTTTTTGTTTTTATGTCTCCCTAACAATTGAAATTATTTAGACTGTGAATAAAAAGTTGCATCGTACAATTAGGAGAAATGATAAAATATGTGAATCATCCAAGGAGGTGGACCAAAATTGTCTTATTGCAGCTCAGAACGATACTGCGCACGCACAGGATTCGTAGTCTGATATTCGTATCTGTGAAAAAACAAGGTTGTAGTTGTGAAGAAAGGGCGTATTATTTCGATATTTTTTTAATTAGAGATTTTGTTATTCACATTGTTTTTGCGTAGGGTTCAAAATATTTTTTTTTCCAGATATAAAAAATCGGTTGATAATGCTTCGGTTTGGTTTTATTATTTATAAGAGGAAAACCCCAGACCGCAGACTGAAAAGTGATATTTACACTTTTTTTGTGATTTAAATAAATAAATTGTTCCTTTACTTTTTGTGATTCTTTATATACTGTTATAATTCATAAGTAACAAATTGTTTTTTGTGATATTTACACTCTAATAAAACTTGCAAATGTTAAAAAAAAAAAAAAAAAAACTCCTGTATTTTCTGTCTTTTTCTAAAATTTCTACTACCGGTATTAAGACCTAAGAATACCGAATACCGGTATTGAACTTTTAGTCCGATATTGCAATCCCTATACGGAATCAATTAAATAATTGATATGTCAGTATACGTGAGATATTGTTTGTTGTATGAATTAGTCAAAGGCAGTACTTGTAGTAGTAGACGTCAAGTGTATGGAAAGACACAAATGAAGACAATAGGATCTTCCTTGTATTCCGGAACTCAAGGAAGAAGACAGAAAATGTTAAGATCAGATAACGTGTGAACGTTTTACATTCGAAATGAAACTCTTGATCAAGCTCTTCCTTCCCTCCTCCCCTACAACCGCATATAATCCAGTTGTACAAGAATTAGTCGAAACCTTCAATGTTTACCTTACAACAGTCAAAAGAAGCTTGAAAGCGAAGGATTTCATTAGAAAGTTTGATCGTTTAATTCCAGGCCAACTTACTGCAGATCAGCAGAATTTATGGACCTATGTATGCTTGTCTTTTATGAGTCATTCCTGAGACAGAGTGCGACAAGAAATAAGAAATAGCTTATGTATCCTAATGTAAAGTGTCGATGGACTATGTGTCTGAGTAAATCAATTTCAATCCTTAATTACTGTTTCAGGTATCCGACTACGTTCGGAACCGTGATTTTGCAAAAGAGTGTAAATGGATAATATTTATGATATTTAGTGTTACTTAGATTAGAAAATGTATATAAAATTGTTTTAAGAATAGTATTACAATAAAAAAAAATTTAAGTACAATATTTTGACAAAAAATGAACATAGAATGACTCATTTTCAAAATATTCTCCTTTTGTGAAAAGTGCTTCTATTAAAATAATATTTTGCCTGTCTATAGCTCAAACCTCTCTACAGAGGCTCAACTAGAATTTTTGAAATATATAACCTAGAAGTGGGTTTATCCATGTTTTACGACAACAGAGGAGAGAACTTTTTTTAAAAAAAAGACACCGATAATTATTTCATTTGGTTGTAACTCTTCAAATAATCTGAAATTTTCAAAAATCATAGTTGAGCCTCTGTACAGAGGTTTGATCTATATAGAGGCAAAATATTTTTATAATAGAAGCATTTTTACAAAAGGAGAACATTTTGAAGAAAGGTTATTCTAAGTTAATTTTTTGCCGAAATATTAAATTTAAAGAATGTTTTTTGTCAAAATGTCCTTAAAACAATTTTATACATGTATTCTAATCTAAGTGACACTAAATATCAGGAAAATTGTCCATTTATGTGCTTTTTAAAATCACGGTTCCGAACGTAGTCGGATACCTTAAGGGACAATTTAGTAATTGAGGTTCATTTTATAAAACTATACCCTAAAGTTTGAGGTTACGAAATTAATTTAGTAACAATTTTTAAAGATATAGTTTAAGAGATATATTTTTTTATGGGGTTAAATTTTAATAATACAAATTCTTTAAAACACAGAAATAAAACATAAAAATATATTTCATACTGCCTGACTAAACTGAAGATTTTGACTTCAAAATGCTTTTATTTTTCTGTATCATGTCAGGTAAAAGAAACATCGTTAATAGAGGAATTGTTGTGTGCTTATAGTATGACGCATAAATAATACTTTGTTTGTATAGATTTACAATTTTTTTGAAATGATCAGAAAAGTTAAATTGTGCAGCGTAATACAGTTTTCTTCATATTTTAAAACTTGATACAATCCTATACCTTAAAAAAAATATTATATAATTATAGTATTTTTTTATAGTTTGAAACATAACAATTCTGAGATTTTCTTATGTATCTTAGAAAGTACAAAGAAAAAAACCTTCTAATCTAGAATAGTTAAGTTTCGAAGAATCTTCTTGATGGTATTATTAATTTATATATAAATGAAACTTAAAAATAAGAAAAGAACAAGGCATTGTACAGGAATATCTTTTAATCATCAATGTTACTAATATTTTATCATTGGCAGTACAAGACAACACGATTTCTAATTCAAGAATTTTAGTTGGTATTAAAATATTAATTATTTGCCAGTTCTGAAAACATGTTTAAATTTCTATTGTTTTCTTTTTTTTTGAGCAATTTTTTAACTCCATAAAAGTATTTGAAAATCATAATACATTTATCAGATCAAAAGCAGCCTTGTAAGCAAATTTTTATCAAAACGAACATCTATTGATACATTTTTTGATACTATAATACAAGTTCAGACAAATGTTTTTTCAGAGTTCGTAAAATGTATGGAAATCATGTTAAAATATTATAAAAAAGTTCGAAATATATATGCAACCAACGTGACTGAATTTCTAAAATGAAGCCTTATTGCCAAGAATGCTCGCTAAGAATGTTGAGAGAAAAATAAGAAGAAAGTGTGCTACTGAGAAGCTTCAAGAAAGGAAGTATGTGGAAACAGAATTGTTTCTGACATTTTTCTTATACTAGTCACGTGACAGTTTTTTTGTCATATGACATCTAGTACATTTCGAAAAAGAAAAGTATAAATAAAAGAAATGAAAGCTAAGTTTAACAGAAGCATGTATGTGATTCAATAGTTCTTAAAACTTTCTTTATTGTAGCTCGTTCAAAAAAAAGCACAATTTTGAAAACAACCTATTTTTTTAATGAATATATTACGTATCAATTCAAAAAGTAAATTTGTTATAAGTTTGTAATTTCGTGAAAAGAAATTTGGATTTCTTTCATGCAATATAAAAGTAACCTACAACAGTGAAAATTTCTGCAAATTATAGTTGATTTTTAAGTATAATTTTTAATGTAGATCCTTCTATGTTACATATATATATTAGTCTTCAACTTTAAGGCATTCTCTGAATCAGTACTACAATCTCATTACAATAACATTTTACTACTCAGTGGTTTATTTTATAAAGATCTTATCGGATGCGAGTTGGCAAGCGCAAATAATATTTAGTAAAGAAAACAAGTATTTATGTGAAGAGCAAAGAACATCATCTCCACACACATTGACAAATATTTTGCCATGACCCAATAAACGAAGAGTTTTGGAAAGCCATGGGAAACCCTGGCCACTGTGGGCCCAATCCCAAGGCACCTGGAGAGAGCAGAACCTGTTGCTCGCTTTCGCCTAACTAACGGACATGACTTTTTGGGAGTATACCTCCACTGGATTGTGGTGGTTGCTAACGAGGTCTGCCCACTCTGCGGCCATGTCAGAATGGATGACGACCACCTGCCTTAATGCACTGGACTTGCTGAACATCCGGCTGATGACATCATCAGTCAGTACTGGGAGGTCAAGAAGCCAAGCACGGACGTTGGATAAATATATAAATAAATAAGTTTTTATGACAAAAGGTGAAGATATTTTCCCGAATTATTAAATATTAATCTTTATGAGTATTATTTAGAATTCGGCACTTTCTTCGCTGCCATTACGTTCTGGTCAATACGATACATACAAACTTTTGAATTCGATTAAGATCTTTAAGTTTTACAATGTTGCCTGCTGATGCTTCAGCCCCGAATACTAATACGAACTATGGTTCAATCAGATTTGTTCTGAATATTTGTTACATTCCATCAAATATAGAAGATTATGTTTTAAAATAGGAATATTGATTTCTACAATACAGTGTCCCCCACATTTTTCAAGATTCTAGAAAGCAACAACACGCTGAAAATACATTTAAACTGGTTGCATCTATCAAAATTAAATTCAATAATGTTACTAAAACGGTTATGCGAGGAAAATTGGAAAAAATGAACCATATGTAGAAATTTCGAAACTGATGCATACAAAGTCATTCCAAAAAGTATCCGACCATTGGCCAAAAAAATAGCTTAGTTCAGGGATGGCAAACCAGTGACACTCGTGCCATTGATGGCACGCTAGTGATCAAAATGGTTTGCATTTTATTTCAGAATTTCAAAGTTCACTATGAAATATTACGAACAAACGCGAGTGATCGGTCGCGGGGCGGTGGGAAGCACACTTGTTTGTTATTGCCTTGCGTTAGTTACGGCTTGGCCTACAGTTGCTTATGATGCAAAATTTGTCGACGCATAGCATAGTCAATTTCGTTGACACAACTGTATATTAAAGTTGATTTGTGTTACATTTACGGTTTTATTTAACATGGCTAGTTTAGCAAAAGAACAAAAAGTGCAAGATAGTAAGTGTAACAGAGAATTTCAAACTTGGGGAATCTAAAAATATAACATTATTAGTAAAGGTGATTTAGCAGTGCGGGTTTTATGTTCTGGAACAGTGGTATGCAGAACATCGACTGTAAAACGGCATTTTGAAACAAATCTTAAATCCTCTTGTCAAAAAAAGTGAACCACAGTAAAAATAAGTAATTGCTTAGAAACTATTTGACAGATGCATTCTACTAGAAGTAGTATCTTACAGTCCTAAGATAAGTTGTTTGTCATCCACATATATATATATATATATATATATATATATATATATATATATAGGTCAATTCTCTACTAACGAGAGATCACATTCAAACAATAAACTCGACAAACACATAGACAGCAGGAAAATCACACAATGAAGGACAAAAGAGTAATCGAGATAATAAATATAAAATGGATGCTGCAGTGCCATGAACATTACTGACTTAGGACAGTTAGTATATAAAAATTAATTTATATAAAAGTGGGGTTGAACATGTTTTTTGGCCAGCCAACCTTCCCCCTTTATTTGTAAATAACACTGAGCAAAAACCAATAGGAAATAATGGATAGAAATATCTAAATCCATTACAAGATAGAGGTAACTTACCTAAAAATTGCACTAACAAATGCAAAGCCCGCGCTAAATCTGAGTGGAAACATTCAATTTGTTGCCAGATTCTATACCCTAATACAGAGTTAAATCAAAAGAGTGGCTGAAATGTAGCACTTAACAAAAGATTAAAAATGGATATAAATTAAAAATAGTTGCATATTATAGCATAACTATAATAACCAGAGTAAATATGAATAAAATAATAGTAAGTAATTTCTAATCTAATATTAGACTATGGAGATAACTATAACAATATATTTGTTTATAGTAATAAGCTATTATCAATCTCATAATTTTAATCCTAACTATTTTGAATAGCTTTATTTATATAACTATTAATAAAATAAATTGGGTATTTCTGATTTAAGCAATATTTAGTAAAATGTGTATAGTTATTTATAATGTCTGATTTTTTTGACACAAGAAATTTATTACGTTGTATATAATTAATAACAATATTTCTGAATATAGAAACATGTACATTACTCTCCCAATGAGGAACTTTTATAATATTGAAATTAAAAACTTCTCTTTTATCATAAATATTAGAAACTATTACATTATCATATAATTTGACATGTATGTCAAGAAAATTTGCTTCATTGTTGTTATTATTTGTCTGTATTAAATTAAGATATTGTGGATAAAAATTAATGTTAGGTATAAAATTGGCTTATTTGCCAAAGATGATTATATCATCTATATAACGATAAATATAAAATTTAGAATTATTAATGTAACTACTTTCAAAATAATGTAAGTATAAATTGGCAAGACAGTTGCTCGCAGGGCCACCTTGTGGCAATCCTTTAATCTGCTGATAATAGTTACCTTTATGATATATATAGTTCTCTTTAAGTACAAACCTAAGTAGTGAACCAAATCTATCATAATTAACATTATTAAATAAATTGTCTTTATGTAAATTTACAAGTATATTAATCAAATCATCAATATTAATAGAGTTAAAGAGATCTTCAAAATCTAAACTATAGACTGAATAAATTTTTTTATCTTTCATTTTCTCAACAAGTGATTTGCTATTTTTAAGAATGGCTGAGGAATTAAGGTTATTTATTGTTTCATGCAATATTTCATGGAGAATTTTGCCTGTTTTGCTGATATATGTATTAAAACCATTTGTAACTGTCCTAAATTTAACTGGGTCTTTATGAAATTTGGGAGTTAGAAATATATGTGGAAATTTAAAATTATTATTAATTTGAATTTTTAACTTTTTATGAAAAGCCAAGATACGTTTATTTATTTCTCTATCAGAAACAGAAGACTTAATAAAAGCTGTATTATTATCGAAATAATTGTTGATCAATAAATTATAATAGTATTTACATATGAATGCAAAATTTCCTGGCACTTTATCAACATAAACTATAATAAATTTATTTTGTAAATTTTTAATCTGACTTTTAATATTATTAAAAAATATTTTATTATCTGTACCATAGTTATATTTATTAAGCTGCTTTGTAATTTTATCTTTGAATTCTGTGAATGCCTCTATAGGCATACTATATTTAATAGCTATTTTGTATATAAAATGCTCAATATCATTATATAACTGATTTTTGATAATTTTATTATTATTCGAAATCATTAATCTAAAACCAGTACCTTTATTCATAATATTTCTAAGATTATTGTCTTTTACAATATTGAGATCACCAGTAACAACATGCTTGTGATGTTGATCAATGAA
>BMAV01021226.1:415258-453199 GCA_019973955.1 Trichonephila inaurata madagascariensis | reverse complement strand
TTTGGTTACATGTTTTATACTCCACGGAGAACGACATTAAACGCCCTTTACCGGCTGTATGAAATGCGCAATCACGATGTATTTCTAATCATTTGCATATTTCCCCGACATGTACTATCACGCCAAGTTTTGTTACAATTCCGAAAGTATGTCTTGGTGCGCTAATTTTTTTGTCCATGAGTGTATTATATTGTGCATTAGTGTATTGTATTTATATGTGTATATAGTGTATTGTATTTATATTGCTTCTTTATACATATTTGTCATGGTTATTGAAGTATTTGCTCTTCAACAAAGTATGCAACTCGCATAGAAGAAATAACGTTAGTGTTGTAGAGCTACTTAAATATCAATGACATAGCTACCAATGGGCCATCCCAGGGCCCTCACGCTTAGGGGGGGGGGCGCTTGGATTCTGACCACGAAGCAAGTTACGATAAGTTCTCCCACATTAAAATATAAATATAAAAAGTTGCAATACATATAAGCATGTCAACTCTGTAGAATATAATTTAGAATTTGTAAGGAATTCCCCTAAAATTCTTTCCGTTGTTAGTAGGCAAATCCGACCTTCATATAATGAACCTTTTATTTTATCCACATCGTTTAATTTCCTAACACATATAATTCGCAATTTTGTTCGTTAGTGTTTAATTTTTTATTGCTTATTACGTTAATTCTCATTTTCCTGTTCCGGCAGTTCCTAAACCTTTCACAGCTATTTTGGAAGAGGTCTGTCGTGGTATCAAATCGAACATGGGCACTCACTGAAGCTCACTTAAGAAAACTCATACACATACATATAGGTAGCATGAAGCTTTCTTTTCTTATGTTTTGCAGAGCATGATGAAGAGCTAATGTTAAAGTAGCTTTGTATATTTAAAATATTCATATATGTTTACCTTATTACTTGATAAAACCCAATCAAGATAGAACCCTCATTTTGTTTTTGCGTGACTGAGTTAGTGAGTGAATATTAACGTCGTCTTTTTCAGCAACTCGAAGGTTTTATTTTGTTTTTGCACCAGGGTCTTTGGATACCTTATGCACGCCACTGGTCAAAGCTAGTTTTTTTTTAACTTCATCAACAGATCTGAAACTTCAACCATCCATTAACTTCTCTAACGGTTCGAACCGATGAAAATCCACCAGTGAGTAAACCGGTCTGTAGGAAAAGTGTTCCAACACTATTTCTATAGGTCATTTCTAACAGCTTTTATTAATTTAAGCTTTTAAGACTTTTTTTAAAAGAAAAAAAAAACGTTATCATATTTCTTCAAACATTTACCACGTTTTAGTCAAACCCTACATCTTCTAACTGACGCTCCGATACACTACTGCACAACTAACTCAAGAAGACGAATTTTGTGATTCTCTCAACTGTCAAGACAGAAAATTGAATTCGCACGAGGAACTTAAGCACTCATTAGACTTCTTGCAAATTTTCGGCATTGATAAATGACGTCGTTGTCAGATATTTGTGTAATTAATGCTTTCAGCCCAAAGGATTCAATCATTTTTCAATTAAAATGGTGCTATTTTAATATGAAGCTGAGAGAATTTTGAGAAAAACGATTCAAAACTTTTTAAGAGGTTGTAGGAGTATTTTAAATGTCTGTCACTTTTTTTTTATCTAATTATAAGCGCAATCAAAACAAAGATTTAGAGAGGTAATCATTTGAATTTTTAAAATGGTAAAAGGAAAAGAGAAATCTGATTTTGACAGGAAATATGACTCTATGTAGCCAAGACCTTTCTAAACTAGAATCTTTACTTCTTTTTTGTAATAGTAAAAGGTATTGAGCAGAGCTCATAGTTTATCATCCTGAAAAAATGTCAAGATAGTAAGTAATGTAAGAAGAAATCATTATCCTTTTTATCACTCTTAGGGGAAAGAAGGAAAAAGAGGAAATGAAAACAAACAAAACAACGAAGCGTGCTATTCTTTCTCAGATATCTAAGACAAACGATATACCTGAGAAAAATCTTTTACTAAAAAGAAAGCAAATACTTCTTAATATAACTGGAGTGTGAGGAAGAAATTCGAACTGAAAAAAATACAAATGTCAATAATGATGAAATCTAGCCCCTTCAAAACGGAAAAAAATGGAATAGACAACGCTTAAGTCTTTTGGCAAGAAGTTATTGATGAAATAGTTTAGATAAGAATCTTTCTGTGTAGATGAAAAAATTTTAAGTCATTTTTGCGTAGAATCAGCCAGAATAATTTCTGAAGGAAAAGTAAAATTTATGATGTATTGATGTTATACTTAATACTATTTCCTTTACTTTTAACCATACAAAAATTTTTTTCATTAGCCTTTTAAAAATAATTTAATAAACAGCTATTTTTCAATAATAAAACTATCAAATATGCAAAAAAAAGAGAAACATTATAAAAGTAAATTATCGTTTATAAGAATTAATATATATATATATATATATATATATATGTCAGGTTTGAAAAGTTTAGGTTCAAAATTAAGTAAGTAATAAATAAATATAGAGCGAACTCATTACCATCGCGTAAGGATTTGTGAGTAAATAAGCCTATTTAGATGTGGAGCGAGCGCTGACGAAGAACGCATACTCGAAAAGGCTTAGCTGGTGACTCTTGCCCGAAGTTTTGTTAATGTTCTACTCGGTTGCGCGCCAAAGGGTCGCCATGTTGGATTTTATGTGATTGAAGCGAAATGAAGAAGTTATTAAAGAGATGATGCCTTCCTCATTTTACCAGCAGGCCTGGGGCCTGTGATATATATGTAGGAAATAGTAATTAATTAGTTTCGAATAATTATAATGTTTTAAATTTTTAATATATTTCGAGAGAGAGAGATGTAAGAGATGGCGGCCCCAAACAAACCGAAGTGAATCGAGAGGCATTTCAATGCCCAATGAAAGAATTCAGAGCGATGACGTCAGACGCATATGGTCCCTGAGCGGGAGAACATTTTTTTCACTTCCACACCGGACACGAACGAAGTAAGTTCGACGTCCTTTTAGCGACTTTGCCTTGGTAAGCAACGCAGAGCCCTTCTTTAGGCCTACGATGTTTAGCGCCCCCATCTCACAGGCGAATCCTGCTCTCTGTTTGAACTATCTTTTATTTATCTTCTTGCAAATAATTCAAAACTGTCAATAGCCTGTTCCTTATCTTAATAAATAAATTGTTCTTTAAACTTGGCTTATGCTTTCTTTCGTCCAAAAAATTTCATCATTACCCCTATACACCGTCCCACATATATATATGTATAAATTGCCGTTATTTTGACATTCTCATACGATGTGCTTAATAAATTAGTCTTCTACATAAAAACTCTGGTTTCTAAGAATATTTAAATATTTGTATAACCAAAATTTTTCAAATAAGTATGACTGACACCATGCAAAACTTGAACTATGCACTAGAAAGATAACAAATATGGATGCCTGATAAATATATATATATGTTATGTTGATGTTGGTTCGTTAGCTAGTAATGACTATAGATTAACAAACAAAAATATTAACTTTAGCAGTAACAAGAAAGAGGGGACTGTACTATTACACAAATGCTGTATTAAAACATTTAAGTGCGTGTCGTTGCGAAATAGCTAAAGTTCCTCTTTTAGACAGTTCGTCATTACTTTTAGTCTCCATCGCTCTTCTCTATTTAACACGCTTTTATATGTTTCAATTGTACGTAATGGAATCTTTGAACATTTTTACCCACTTTAAAAGTGGAATTCGAAATTTTGCACACTTGTCAAGGACCGATGACAATACAATAATTTCATAATTTTGTTTCATTGTCCTTATCAGGATTATCTTAGGTAAGGATTTTAAGGATTTCGAGATTTAGCGACTAATTCATTATATCGTTTCCAGATTTAAGGTATCCGACTACGTTCGGAACCGTGATTTTGCAAAAGCGTATAAATGGATAATATTTATGATATTTAGTGTCACTTAGATTAGAAAATGTATATAAAGTTGTTTTAAAAATAGTATTACAATAAAAAATTATTTAAATACAATATTTTGACAAAAAATGAACATAGAATGACCCATTTTCAAAATATTCTCCTTTTGTGAAAAATGCTTCTATTATAATAATATTTCGCCTGTGTATAGCTTAGACCTCTGTACATACGCTCAACTAGAATTTTTGAAATATATAACTTAGAAGGAGATTTATCCATATTTTACTACAACAGAGGAAAGAAATTTTAAGAAAAAAAAGTAGATAATTATTTCAATGGGTTGTAACTCTGAAAATAATGTGAATTTTTCAAAGAAAATAGTTCAGACTTTCTGGAGAAGTCTTTACTTTATATAAGCAAAATATTTTTATTTTAGAAGCATTTTTTACAAAAAGAGAGCATTTTGAAAAAAGATTATTCTAAGTTAACTTTTTGCCGAAATATTGTATTTAAAGAATTTTTTTTGTCAAAATGTGTCCTTAAAACTATTTTATACATGTATTTAATCTAAGTGACACTAAATATCATGAAAATTATCAATTTATGTGCTTTTTTAAAATCACGGTTCCGAACGTAGTCGGATACTTTAACCGACTAATTCATTATATCGTTTCCATCATATTTAACCGACTAATTCATTATATCATTTCCAGATTTAACCGACTAATTCATTATATCGTTACCAGATTTAACCGACTAATTCATTATATCGTTTCCAAATTTGGAGACTAAAAGAATAAGGTGCAACCCTAAAACAGCAAATGTAAATGGAATTAATAATAAAAAAAGACTCGTGCATGTGAATAATAATAATTTATGTTCTAACTGCTAAACATTTTTTATTTTTATAAAGCAATATATATACGTTTAGAAGTGATGGTACGAATTAACATTGGGGCAATACGTTTAAAAGGTGATAATACGCTTGGCATTTAATATTTCTTCTTACACACTTTTCTTGGCTAGACCTGTATCTATAGAGACGGAATCTTTGAAATACAACGATACGGGACTCATCCGAGGCCCCGTAAACGGAGAGAATAAGTACCCTTCAGATCCATGGATTAATATCCATTGAAGAGCAAGATTAATTCCAGTAGCCACGTAATTCCAGATCCAAATATCAAACTCAAGGATGAATTTAACAAAGAATAAATGATAGTTTTAAAAACTTAAAAAAACAGGCTTTTATTGTTGATCGAAATAAAAAAAAAATGAAAAATAAATCATAGTTTAAAAACCCCCTAAAAAACACGCTTTTATAGTGAATCGAACAAAAAAGAAAAAAAATAATTCTTAATATAAAAATAAAATGATTAACGAGAAAATTAATGTCAATGCAGTAAAAGCGTGGGGTGCTCGGTACTACATTTTTACATTAACTCAGCATTTCGGAATAGAACTAGTAAGAAACTATAATAATTAATGTAGAGCATCCCACGCTTTTACCTCAATGATATTAATTTTATCGTTAATCATTTTATTCTTATATTAAGAATTATTTTGTTACTTTTTAGTTCGATTCATTATAAAAGCGTATATTTTGTTTTTTTAAAAACTATAATTTATTCTCCGTACGTTTGACCTGTCTTGACTAAGTCTCTTTCTCTGGTGATCGCCCTCCCTGCGAAGCGAGCTGAGTCACGTGTCAGGGCGCATGCAGTGGTACCCTCCCTGCGCCCTTTAGATATATATGTGAATTTTTTGATTGTTTCTAAAATTAAAACATAGTAAGAATTGCATTAACTATTATTGATTGAATATACAACAAATGATACTGCTAAAAATAAGTTTCTAAATGTAGGAAACGCACAACTTTCAAATGTATTTGTCATTAAGAAACCAAATAGGGAATTTTCATTTAATAAAAAATTAATTATGGAAAAGAAGACGTTTTTTATGATTAATCATGAATTATTTGATTCTTAAAAATAAATCTAACTGTGAAAGTATTTCCTGTCGTGAAAATGCCCGAATTTTTCGAAATATCCTTCGACCTTTTTAGTTAAAATGTAATTGTTTTATGATAGAAATACGAGTCAGAGATATTTAATATAAAACATGCTTGTTTTTTAAATGTGGAATGGGTTTTATTTTCATTACCAAAGTAAACACAGAATATTAGAAAAATTTATGCAGGTGTTAATCAACATGACTGAGTCAAATACTTTAAGGAAATCATTTTTTGCATCATTACAATAAGAAAACAATTCATCATTTTTTTCCATCTAACTTTCATCACCTGCCTAATAACATTCGGTTTAAAAATGTTTAAATTTGAATTCTAAAAAAAAGAAAGAGCTTAATATTTAAACTCAATTCAATTTTGCATTGTAATACACATGTTACCATTTTTTCTTTCATTTTAACTGATTAAAAGGTGAAAAACCTGATAAACTAAAAAAAGGGAAACAGTTTCAAAAATTAATGATCCCACTGAAAGGCTTATATTTAGATTCTTTTCTACGGATCTGGTTTTAAAGAAAGAGTTGTGACGTAAGAGCACAATCTGTTACGGCCTTCTTGTGCAATAATTGGTCCCTTCGCAGTTATATGTCACTGGGGTACTATAAAACGTTTTATGCTTTCTTTTTAGCACTTCAAATCTAGTGAAGTACGTTGCATTTCTATTTTTAGAAGATATTGCTTAATTTTAAATATGTTTCTTTGGAATAGCAAGGATGGAAAATTTTTTAAATTTAAAAACTGCTATAATCGTAAAAGATTCTAATATTTTGTGAAACAAATAATGATTATACTTCTGTTTTGGTAACTAAATTAGTTAACGTTTTATATTTTATGCATTGTTTTCTCTATTTTTGTTATTAGAGCATTTTAAATTTATATTTCAGCAACTGAATCTGAATATTTTAGCTTGAAAAAATTTTGATAACTTATTACATCACATTTAAATAGTGCAAAAAAAATGCTCTGCAAGATATTAATAGATACAATTATAACAAAATAGGCGGTTAATTTTTTTATATCCTTTTAAGGACTAAAGAACTTTTACAAATATGAAACAAGTGTAGCTATCTTGGTTGCACATAGCACATATTAATAATAACCAATACCATACTAACATCAAATACAATAATAATTCTTATAAATAATTTTTCAAACTACCATAAACGTCAAAATAGAGTCCATTTAGAAAAAAATATTTATGAAACAACTCAAAGATATATTTTTCAAGACACATTATACCCTTTAACAAAGAATTTTGTATCGAAATGTAACGAAAAGAAACTATGGCATTTTCGAAAGAGAGAGTTCAATGTATAAAATTCTCTTCAATCATATACTTCCTGCAATAAATCTATCCATATCAGGCAAAAAATAATGCAATCATTATGGATATTTTAGATGCTTTCTCATTTTTTTCATGTGGTGCTCTATAATAGAATATGCATAAAGAGCTTTTTGCTGCATTAAATTATTTTGGCACTTTAATGATAAGGACGTACTTTTAAATTCATTAAAGTTTCAATGAAGCATTTACTTGTTCATTTAAAAGTATAGACCAGCGTTTCTCAAACTGTGGGGCGCGCCCCCTTGGAGGGCGTGACAAATCTACGAGGGGGCGCAAACATAATCAAACAATTAAACATTTAAAAAAATTATTAATTTTTACCAAATGTAAATGAATAAAATACTTTCTGACATAATAAAATACACATTTACAAGGATATATTACACTTTTACATCTATCAGGTTACACAATGTATTTTATAATTAATTCAACAATACTAAGTTAAGAACAAGTTTATTAAATTTCAGTAACCCCTTGGGCTTTTCATATATATAATTTAAAACAAAAAAATAACACTTATTTTGATTATTTGTACGGTTTATAGTGGACCCCTTAAGTGCCGATTAAAAGTTACGCGGTTCGCATCCCAATGCCAACCGTTTTCCACGTAGGCGCGAATATGTGATGTATTGGGGGAGGGGGTAACAAATAATCTGGAATAAGTAAATCCTTCGCGAACAATGTCAAGGACCTCTTATTGCATTTCCAAGCCTTCAGAATATTTTTAGGGATAGCAGTGCACACGAAAGATCGTACTCCGAAAAGACATATATATATATATACGTCCGGGACGATATATACGTTTATTTATGTCGTAGATAAACGTTTTTCTTAGCGAGACGTTTATCTACGCCGGTGGTGCTTAAGAGGTTAAAGTCGTATTGAAGTCTTAGCGTCAAAGTATAGTATTATTCAATTCAATACATTGTTATTGTAGGGGGGGGCGATGAAAATTATGATTGAATATTGGGTCGTGAATACTCCAACTTTGAGAAGCACTGGTATAGACCCACAATTATTAAGTCTGCACGATACTTCATACATGTAATACGTAAAGAATGATCTGAGGCAACAGAAAATTTGATAAATACCAGTAAATATTTGCAAATTCATAATACCAATAATTTTGCGACATACTATGTGACAAATACCTAATTAATATTATTGCAATTTTTTGCATACATTTATAAGGCATAGTTCTAGAATTCATAATGAACCACAAGAGGGTCTCAAGACTATTACGACTAAATCTTTTATTTTGCTTAATTCATTTATTAACTGTCAGTTTTAGAGGAATAACTTAAAGAAGATATACTGAAGCATACATGAAATAATTTATCGGGAATGGAAAAGAGTTATTTGGAATCGAAAAGAGTGAAAATACAAATTGGAATTGAAAACTCTCATAGTTAAGATACTATTAAGTTTTATGTATACCCAAAGTTTAATACGTATTCCTTATAAATGTGTTTAGTGATATTGTGACGGCTCACGCGTTCTTTCTCTAACATAACCTTTGTGTTCTTTGACGGCCACGATTAATGGCAAATCTTTTCCAACCCAAATCCAAGAAGTGAAACGAAGGATAGATGCAAATAAGATAACCTTTAAAAGGACAGAAGTTTTAGTAAGCGCGATGGCAATTTAGAGAAAGTTCAGTTCAGAAAAGGTAGAAGAGTAAATTGACGGCCTACCCAAGAATCACGGAAATCTCGCCATTAATTCAAGGTACATACCATTGTACTCGAGCCTAGATGGATATCTGAAGAGGATTGGACCGTTGCTTAGAATTCAAGGTAGGAAGATTATATTCTGAATGCGAATATATTATTAGGATTGAGAGTAGGCGGATATAATATAATTATATAGATAAGTGATCCAATTGCGCGATCTGTGTTAACTACGGCAACGTGCTTTGGTTTATTCTCACTTAATATAAGTTGTTCGATATATAATGAATTTAAATTAGACTCTTAATAAAAGTCATATTAAGAATTCTAAAATGTCTCATCATTTCGAGAATCCCACACCTCTAACTGACGCTGAAACCCCACGATATGGTCGACTAAGATCGACCATATCACAATATTTTCATTTGATGAAGAAAATCAGTTTATATTTTTCTTTCTATTTTGTGCGTAACTGAGTACATTATTTTATATAAAAAAAGTAAAAATTGAAAATGAGTATAATATCTTTTCTTTGTTTATTTACTGTTTATTTATTTGAATTATTTCAGGAAATGCCTGTCGGGAGTCGGGGAAATGTCCGAGGTCTGTCGGGAAAATCAGCATAAGTTAGAAAAAAAAGGCATAGCATTCTTACAAAACCATACTAAATGAATCTACTGATATAAGAGAGAACTTCACTCATTTATAAAATACTAATTCGTATGCAAGTTATTCAAATTTCTCTATTTCTTGTGATCCACTTGTTCGATTTTTCATTTGGAGATCCAATATTCAATTTTAAAAATTATGTATTGAATACTTCCCTTTTTTATAAATTTTAATCAAACGTTAAGTGAAATGTTTAAAATATTGTCATTCAATCTGAAACCAGAAGAATATTGATATTTTGAGGACTTTCATGTTCATAAGTATACGTCACAATTATTTTTCAATTCCTACTATTAGCTCACACTCTCTCTATATTTATTTATTTATTTATCTTCATGAAATTTTCAATCGTTAATAAAATACATTTTGAAGCGCTCAGTTGAGCTGAAATTTTATATACATGATTACTTTGGATCACAATACAATAATTTAATTATAATTAATAAAAATTGATTAAAACTAATTATTTAAAGAATTACAAATACACACACAGCCACGTAAGCATTATTTTTGGTGACTTGTGTCAAAACTTGAAAAGGTTTTTCTCACGTCTTAAAGTATACAGTTGAACTGAAATTTTATAGACACGATTGTTTTGGATGACAATACGATTAATTAATCACCATTTAATGCTCTGAGTCTGGCATATGTACATTCATATTTGTATTAATTGTAACTATTTAATAAAAAGTAGCTAAAGTAAAAATTTTCTTTGTTGATCTAAGTAGGAATTGACTTAAAATTTTTTTATTATATTACTTGTTTGTTTTAATGGTTATGCGTGTAGAAGTTTGCTTAATATTGAAATTATGCATACACTTTAATTAAATGTTTCATGAGCATAATTAAATATGCTTGAGTAGATAGTACAGAAACATTCTACTGGGAAACTGAGATACAAGAGATCCGGTATGAATACAAAATTACAAATATTTACAGAAAAGTAAATTATTAATGTAGTATAATTTTTTATTTAAATGTTTAAAATACAGAATATTATGAATAGCAACATACCTAACATTCATACTGAATTCTCGAGAGCACAATTCAAACATCTCGAATAGTATGACGCCGAGCCTTTTTTATCTGGCCAATCTCTATTTAAGGTAACCGACGAGGTTCGGAGATAAATTTTTGAAAATTGATTTTCTGAATAATTTTATTGTTTTAAAGAACATAAATAAGCTTAAAAAGTCATAACTATTAACTAACTAACATGTATTGCCCTTTTTTTGAAAAAAAAAATTATTCTCTTAGGAAAATTTAGCAAAATTTTTTAAGTTAAGAAAAATGTGATAAATAAAAATAAATTGCCCATTATGCAATTTTAAAGCCATTGATATACTTCTTGATCCCTCTGAAGTGTCACAAACCGCAGGATATAAAAAATATTTTAAAAAATAAGTATTTTATTAGCATTCAAATTTGATGGTCATGATTTTTCGTCAAAATTACTGCATGTTCTAAGCTAAAAATGGCTGTAAAATGTAATCAAATGTAGTTTTCTCAAAATCTGCGGTTTGTTACACTCTGAAGGGCCCATAGCATATATGTTATAAATTTCATTGCATTTGATTGGATTATTTAGAAGATATCCCATTTTTCGTGCACAAATTATCATGAAAAATTCGTTCTTCAAAAAACGAAATAAAAAAATATTTTTATTAGTTAAATAAAAAGTAAATGCTCTATAAAAAGAACTTAAGAAACTCTCTAGTTTTATGTATTAGTCCTTCTTCCTCAAGAATTAATTCATTTTTTCCCTAATGACCCAAACAACACCAAACATCAAACACCTAAAAAGAACTTTTTCAACCTAGTCGGATACCTTAAGGCACAGCTACTACAAATCAATTTAAAAGTAAATTTTCTGAATACAAATACTTATTCTGATTGTTCTATGAAACTGGAAGAACATGTATGTATTTAGTTTATTCTGTTCAATAGGAATGATATAATTCAAAATGATTTTTGAAACCCTTCCTTTAGAAAAGCGAATACTGAGCAAGTGTTTTAGGGAAACTATATTTCTTCCTTTTGCTGATGGCATTAATATCATTACTCGAACACCCACCGTACTAAGACAAACTTTGTTATCTTTAGAGAATTTTAGCTCTCAGAGGATGGGAACTGAAAATCAATGAGAATAAGTCCAAGTACATGCCTTGCACTTAATCATGTTTTAACAATCCCCCTTTAAAATTGAAGTGCATAATTTTAAAGGTCGTTGACAGTTTAACTTATTTACGTTTTGAAATTAACAATAGGAATTATTGTACTACTGAATTACAAAAGAGAATTACTATGGATAATAGATGTCTTAATGGAATGCGAAAATATATAAAATCGAATTTAATCAAAAGAGAAAAACAAAGGTTCTAATGTATAAAAGTCTTTCAAGATCAGTATTAACTTATGCATGTGAAACTTGGTCCATGTTTCGAGCAAATGAGAACATGATAAATATCTACCAAAGGAAGATTTCAAATTTTATTTTTGGAGGAATGGAAGGAACCGGAATATGGCGAAGAAGATCAAAAAAATTTTGAGCTCTATCAATAGTATAAAGAATCTGATATCGTTAACTTCATGAAAATACAACGAATTAAATGGAAAGTTCACGTTGTCAGAATGAACAAAGACCGCACCACTAAAAATTTCTTCAATGCTCTATCAATTGGCGCACGAAGAAAGGGCAGGACAGATCTTAGATGAAATGATGGCCTAGAAAAAGATCTTCTAGTTTTGAGAACTAAGAATTGAAGAACACTTACAGGAAGAAAGCTGGTCTCGAACAGGATTATTGAGAAAGCTAAAGCCCACCCTAGGCTGTTGAGTTACTGAGGAAGTAAGAAAGGAATATTTCTTCATTTAAGTTCATCAGATAAATGTAATTAACAATGAAACATATTTGTATTTATACGTCTACACAAAAAATTTGTGGACCGATAGAGAACACGAGAAACTACAGAAATATGGCGACAAAATTTTTTGTTATTTAAGTACGTATTCATTGCTCAAGTAAAAATCAATTTAAATTAATTATATGAAACACATGCAAAATATTACTCTTATCCTTCGCCTAAATTTATTGTGAACTGAAGTAACAGATCGATCATATCTGAGCATTAGACTAATACTTCTAACTTGTTTCAAACATTTCAATAATTCTAGTACTATTTTTTAAATTGAATGTACAATTTCTGTTAAAAAATGATAAATTTTCCGAAAGTTCAAATTAAGGAATCGTAAATATAAAATAACAATACATGAATAAATTAATTCTGATTCATTTCCACAATATTCGTGTTAATCTGAATGGTATTTGCCTTTTTACCTTTCTCTTATATCATAATTCTACTTTCTTACTTCCTTTATTTATTTCCTTTACTTACTTTCTTTCCGTAATGTTCATGCCTGGAATGAATAAAAATCTAGTCTTTTAAATCTAACTGAGAGTTAGACGTCATTTCAATTACCTCCTGCATCAAATCCAATTCTCCTTCTCAAAGGTATAACCCTCCCTAACACACATGCATAAAGGATACGAGAGTGTAAAGAATAACAAAATCCGATACTCTAAGGAATTCTGTAAGTTAAAAAGAAACTATACATGCCTGTGGCAAGAAATCATAGTAAAAATGGACATACTAAGAAAATATTTCATATACCGTGTCATGTTTTCAAATTGAAGAAAATGTACACCCTATTCAAGAGTGGGCGAAAAAGATGCCTGAAACAAAATTTCTCGTTTGAAGCAACAAGGAAAGGTGATTTTAAAGCTCATCCAGGAGAAAGTAGATCATAGATTCTGCTTAAAGGTGATCAAGTCTGGCTTTCAGGAAGTCATTTTTCTGGGAAAAGAAGGTTACTTCCGAAGTAATATTTTTAGAGCAAAACTATTGCTATAGAGCAGAGAGGCATCTGCATGCATTCGACTTTTTGTATCGGCCATTTTTTAAGAATATTTTGTTGGTTCTTCTGAAATGATATTTAGTTTGTTTTTACGAATGAAAAATGATACTTAACAGGTATCTTTTGATAAAACTGGTGAGGAATACCTATATTTTCATAGGAATATAATGTTTTACTACTTATTAAAATATACTCTTTTAAGAAAATGTTTGTTAAAAATATAATATTTTGATGCACTGGAGAATTTATTCATTTCCCTACACATTAAAAAATTCCCTGCTGGTTTAACAATATCCCATTTTTTGTAAGATGTTAAAAAATTATTTACAGAGTAAAAAGTTAGATAAAAAATGTGCAAGCGAGTACACTTATTAAAAACTAACTACTTAAAAAAAAGGAAATGACAAAATTTAAAACATTTTTTTTTCTAGAAATGACTATTTTAATGTCAATTAATGTAAAAAAACTGCGACAGTTTTCACTGAATTCTTTTTAAAAATAAGCCTTAAATAACTCTAAATCATTTCAAATAACATTTGCATTGTCATTTACTTTTGCGATGAACTCTTGATTTTGTCCTTTGAAAACTCAAATGATGGGACTTTCTAAGCATATTAAGCATAATCACATTGAATATTTTTAACCAGATATTTATATTATATACATGATATAGACTGTAAAATCTTGTATTATATTTTTTGAGCCCTTATTTAGTATACCGGTTCCTGGTACTGGCGTCTTATCTTACCCACCAGCATTTTCCAGATAAAGCTGACTGGTGTCCAGAAAAGTGCTGATACCTTTTTTACCATTGAAAGAATATCTAATGATCACATACTCCTTTGAAAAACTATTTTTACTCACACGCGTATGAGTATTTGATCACTCATTTAATAATTTTAATTAATTTGTGACTGATATTAATTTTTGTCAGGATTTAATAAAAAAAATTTCCGAAGAAAATGTTATCAATGATTAATTTGAATCAATGAAATTTCCTTTGTAGAACTTTTTGATTTTAATTTTAAAAGATTTTGAAAAATATTTTTTTAAAAAATTTTGCATTTGTGTTTTTTTATAGCACATAGCATATGGAAAACTTTCTTTTCACATCATCACATACGAGTACGTATATATTAGATTGGGGCTGAAAAGAGCATATCGAATAAAGAAAGAAAGAAAGGGAAAAAAAGTTTCGTTAAGAAGAACGAAGAAGTTAGAAATTGATTTATTGCGATTTTACAAGAAAAGCATACTTTCTACAAAATTCAAGAACCGCATGAAATGATTTAATATAAGATTAGTTAACATTACTTTTGTTTATTGCCCAGTGGCTGAGTGGTAGGGCATTGCACTTTCACGCCGCAGGTCCGAGGTTCAAATCCCGGGCTGGGCAAGGTCGACTCAGCCTTTTCATTACTTCAATGGGTCGATAAATGCGCACCAAGTTTACTTGGGAACTGAACACTGGAACTGGCCCCTTGACCGAACCATCTGCACATGCACCCCAGCACCTAAGGTCACGAATACTGAGATGGGTGCAGTAAGCCTTTGCGTGCTGTTGCACTACTGAGTTTAGTTTAGTATTTAAAGATATTATTATTCAAATTTATGTCTTGTTGGTACTATGATAAGGCACATTTTCTTTTGTACGTATACCGTGATAGGCACAGTAAGCCTTAGCCCTCATGGGCTGTTGCGCCACTGAGTTCAGTTCAGTTACTTTTGTTTAGTAACCCATTAACTGCCAATTAAAAGCTACCGTATTCGCTCCCCAGTGACACCAGTTAGTCGTTACTCCCTGTATAATCATTTTTCACACAGACGTGTATATGAGGCATAGTGTGAGGGGAAAGAAAAGACACAAATAAATTTTTCTCTGAAATAACTAAATCCTTCAACAACACTGCCAAATTCATTTTAGTGTTTTACAAAGCCTTCAGAGAAGTTTTACATTGATAGCAAAGAAAAGAAAAAAATCGTATTTCGGAAAGACGTATATATGCATCAACGTATCGGTTGAGCAAGACGGATATATACGCCGGTGGCATTTAAAGTGGTTAATATTGCCGGTGGCATTTAAGCCCCCTCGTGGATCATTGGAGACAGACTTAGTAATTTTGAACCACCATCAAGTGACGAGGACTACACTGAACTGGATTAAACTTTCCAAACTTCCAAAACAACCAGACTTTGAGCCTTGCAGATTTAAAATGTATCAATCTTTCTATACATGGTAGATCTTCGAAATAATCTCTGACACATATTTATAGAAAAAAAATCCCTAAGGACGATTAAGAATCTTTTTGCCCTATATTCACTTAAGTGTTGGTTCATATTTAACAAAAATGTGAGAAACTCTATAGAAAATACAAAAAAGTGGAAGCTTTCTTCTATAGATGATGCAGGTTCCCCTTTTTTGAATAAATGAAAGCCCAAATAATAATTACTTACAACCTTAATAATTATGTTTTATAGTCTGCTATATAAATACTGCTAAAAAACTGTTCTACGCAAGAGAAAAACTCACTTTGTTCTTATACTTTATCCAAGTCATGCTAGAGAGTTTTTCCAGACTGATAAATTCCTTTTGACAGTCACTGGACGAGGGAGTTTCCCCAAACACTCCCTATCAAATATATCTGTGTAAAAGAACACTGTCAAGAAAGAAAGAACACGATTTGATCTTTAATATTGACAAAAGGGCTTAGGTTGAATTCATGAATTACAGTGTGACTTTTGATCATCCATGTAAATATAGTAATAATTTTTGCTTATTAAATTAAAGAGCATCTTCGCCACTTATTGAATTTAAACCAAGTTTATTTAGATAGTAAATGAGCTCTAAATCGCGATATCGCACCTATAATTTGTTTTTACTAATAACAAGCGTTATATATAAGTATAAATTTAAGTCTCAATTCCTTCTTAGGTCAACAAAGAAATATTTTATTTTAGTTAATTTTCATTAAATAGTTACAATTAATATAAATATGTATATGCATATGACAGAATCACACTATTAAGCGGCAGAATAAAAAGCAATTTTCCTTGCAAGTTTCCATTTTCCTTTCTATATAGGGTGCTGGACTATTTTTTTGTTCTATTTATTACTTACTATTATTAATTAATTAAATTTAATTATTCTAATAAAATAGTACAATAAAAATAAATTACATTCTCAGAAACTAAGCCATCCCAGGTGAGATTCAAACCCACGATCTTTGGATTAGAAGTCCAACGCGCTATCCATTGCTCTACAGGAACACAACGAACGATTTTCTTTTCTATATATGCAGTTGGACTAGTACTTTGTATATATATATATATATATATATATATACGAGGGAGGTCTGAAAAGTTTCCGACCTAACAAAGATTCAAGACATTTTTTCCAAATTTTTTATTTTCTATTTTTCAACATAGTCTCCTTGTAACTCTGCACACTTCTCCCAGCGATCCTCTCATCTCTGTAACCCGTCCAAATAGTATTCGGTAATAATTGGTGCAAAATAATTCGGTGCAAAATAATTGTTCACGAAGGTGATTGCCTCTTCATTTAAAGAAAATATCTGTCCTCCGAGCGCAATTTTTAAATGAGGGAACAAAAAGAAGTTTCTTGGGGCTAGATCTGGTGAGTACGATGGATGGTCAAGCAATTAAAACCGTAATTTGTGAATTTTTGAAATGGCAACCACTGAGGTGTAAGATGGTGCGTTGTCTGGGTGAAACAGGATTTTCTTTTTCTGTAAATGTGGCCATTTTGCCGCAAGTTCTGTCTTCAGCTTGTCAAGTAATGATGTGTAGTATGCTCCTGTAAGGGTTTTCCTTTTTGAAAATAATCGATTAAAGAAATTCCATGACTATCCCCAAAAACAGTTGCCATCACTTTCCCAGCCGAAAAAAAAGTTTTTCTTTTTTTGGAGTTCGTTTCCCCTTTGAAGTCCATTGTTTGGACTGCAGTTTTATTTCGGGTGTATAATGGTGTATCCAAGTTTTATCTACAATACTTAATAGGTGCCAAAACTCAGATTTATTGTGCATAAAATGCGCCACAGAGCGTTTGAAATGTTCATTCGAACACGTTTTTGGTCTAACGTGAGCAAGCGCGTCACCCGTGGACAACTTTCTCATGCCTAAATGTTGACTTAATATGAGACAAACACCTTCTTTTGACATTTTCATAATCCCTGCCATCTCTCTCACTTTAATTCGACGGTCGTCTAGCACCATTTGGTGAACTTTGGCTATGTTTTCGTCGGTTAATTGATTTAATATTAAAGTCGCACTGTTCAGCTACACGAGGGCTTTTGGCGACGGACCATGTAATTTTGAACCATGGTCAAGTGTCGTGGACGACACCTGAGCTGGCACCCCCCTCTCCCAACTACCACATCAACGGGAGGACGTTTCAGCTCTCGACAGATTTAACGTGCATCGCTGCCCTACGCGGCGGGTCTTTAGTGGTAATGTTTTCGTCGGTAGTTGCAGTATTTGGACGTCCCGAATGTTTAACGTCTCCCAAGCTCTTACGGCCACGTATAAATTAAGCTGCCCAAAATTTTACAGTGGTTAATGATGGGACGAAGTCTCCAAACACAGAATCCAACCCATCTTTGATCTGCGTAGGTGTATTGCCTTTCAAAAACAAATATTTATAGCCAATTCGATACTCGTTTTTGTCCATTTTCAGAAAAACACTCACATCAACACATTTAAACGACTATTACATAACAACTGCGCGTCCAAAATGGTTGAAACTTTGGTGAGTAACTGTCAACAGATGAACAACGAAATTCGCTAGCTTTTATTGACAAGTGTTGCTATTTTCACGTTGAGGTCGGAAACTTTTCAGACCACCCTCGTATATTAGGGGAGAAAGTGAACTAATAGTAGGAATTGAAAAATGCAAACTATCGTAAGATAATAGATAATGATCCTATAATTTGATAATAACTGGATTCAAATGTATAAATTTATTTTCAAAAGTTACCTTCATAGTAAACATAGTAAACACTATATTTTCAGTTTTTAAATGAGTTTAAAGAAAAAAATATGAAATATTATAATAGGATACTCAATTCTAAGTTAAAAATAATTTGAAACACAAAGTATATGAGTAAATAAAACTTATGAATGAAACATAATTATAACATTTGACAGTGTTTAAGTTCTAAAATAAATTTAATTAAACACATTTTTTGTTGGTAACAGTTTGCGATTTTTCTAAAACTACTAAGTACATATTTGTTTAAAGGGAGAGAAGAACGCGCTGCATAAACCTTTTACTTTTAATAATTTTCTAAAGGAGAAAAAAATTCGCTTTGAAGGAAATTTTTAATAAAACTGGGTGAAAAATAGTATACACACAACATAACATCACTAGCTTTTAGATACAGAATAATTATGCAGATATATTTAGAAGGTGCGAAGTATAAAAATAAGGTTAGTGCATTACTCCAGTATATAATATAGTTATCCTTCAAAAATTATTAAGTAACTTATAACAAGCAGTGTTACTGTAAACATGTTTCTCGTTTCCACCTTGTATTTTTTATTCTGGAATGTGTCTTAAAAGAATATATATTTTGCATAAATAAACAATACTTATTCGATGAAATTCATTCAGTTTACACACGGGAACTTCAAACTGAAGAATACTTTTTAGTAAGAGATTTTTCTGATTAAAAATATTCATATTTTCTATTCAATAATTCTTTGTTTCGATACATTTTAGGAAGCTATTTTTTCATTCCTACTATTAACTCACACTCTCTATATATTTATTTATTTATCTTGGTGGAATTTTCAATCGTTAATAAAATACATTTTAAAGCGCTCAGTTGAGCTGGAGTTTTATATACATGATTATTTTGCATGACAATGCAGTAATTTAATCATAATTAATAAAAAATAATTGATTAAAACTAATTATTCAAAGAATTGCAAATTCAGCCACGTTGGCATCATTTTTGGCGATTTAGCGACCCTTTTGGGGACTTATGTCAAAACTTAAAAAGATTTTTTTTTTCACGTTTTAAAGCATTCAGTTGAACTGAAATTTTATAGACACGATTATTTTGGATGACATTACGATACTTTAATGATAATTAATGAAAATTAATTACCACTTAATGTTGTGAATCTGTCATATGTATATACATATTTATATTAATTGTAACTATTTAATAAAAAGTAGCTAAAAAATAAAATTTATCTTTGTTGATCTAAGTAGGAATTGACTTAAATTTTTTTTATATATTAATTGGTTTTTTTTTTTTTCAAATTTCTACGCACATGCAATCGTTTGAACATTATTTGTGTTAAACCAACATGTAATACTGTTACCGGTAAAGATTGTTTTCTTTCATGTAACTGTATGTGTAATGCATTATCTTTCGGGAATAAGTATTTCTTTTTTTTTTCGTATAATATTAATTTAAAATTTTCCTCCTCGATATTACATTGAGGTCATGTTTTTGTTTTTGTCATTTTTATAAATTATTTATTTCGATTCTAAGTATATTGTGAACGTTGTTGAGTTCTTTTCATTTCTTTTCATCGCAGATTTGGACAATAATTGTCGCAATAATTTAATCTTTTTGTCACAATAATTTAATCTCAAATATTTATTTAAAAGTCTTAGTTAAAAAGGACATAATACAGCACATATATAAATAGTAGTTTCAATTCATCATCGATAACCTATTAGAAGCATCTTCTTTCGTTTGTCTTCTCATTTTTACTTCGTCTTCACATTTTTTTCTTCTCTTTGCTGGGCTTCGCCGTTCTACTACGCCTAAACACAACACAGCTGTTGCCAGAACCTTACATGTATATTTCGTTGTATTAAAATTAGAAAAGTATCCTCTAAAACTTAATATATTGCTCAGTTTCAATACAGAGAATATCAATGTTTCCAAAAATAAATTCTTTTTTTTACATGAGTTTCTAGTCCTTTCTAAATAAAAGATTAGTTTATAATAATTAGAGTTAAAAAAAATTTTCTTTTTGTATTAATACACTGCATAAGAAACTTTTATTAATAATATTAATTTTATTACATACAAGAACAAAATTTTTACACCAAATATTTAAAATTTGTTTTTGAAAAGTTGAATTAATAATTAAAACAAATAATACAAAGTAGGTTAATTACATCACGCACACAATATCATAAGAAAATTTGTATTAAACCAAGTATAAGTTTATCACCATAATTTAAATGATCAAGGCTATTTTAATGAACGATAGTTGTATGTGAAAATTCGTTTATATTCAGATTATGAATAGAGTTAACCCATTTATGTTATTACATGTCACCCAACCGGTATAGTGGTTAGCGACGCCGACTGCGGTGCCGTAGGGACTGGGCTCGAATCCCAGAGAAGACATGGATGTTTGTAAATGTATAGTGCCTTTGCGCCATGAGGGTACTCTAAATAACCGTCAAGCCGCAAGTTCTCTCGTGTGGTTGGTGGAAAGGGAAGAGTGGTGGAAGGCCCCTGGCCACTCCCAGGGTTTTCTCCCTCTAAATTGGGGTGGAACCGAGTAAAATCATACTGTCACCTGCATGGTGCTCAAAGCTAAGGCTAACGACAGGCGTAAAAATTCTAGCCCCTATCCGCGATGAATTTCGTGGGCCTCGATCTGACTTCGTCAGGCAGGTGGCGTTAGTCCCAGCACAAAAACATGTTATTAAATTTTTAAAGTATCTGACTACGTTCGGAACAGTGATTTTGCAAAAGCGTATAAATGGATAATATTTATGATATTTAGTATCACTTAGATTAGAAAATGTATATAAAATTGTTTTAAGAATAGTAATACAATAAAAATTATTTAAGTACAATATTTTGACAAAAAATGAACGTAGAATGATCCATTTTCAAAATATTCTCCTTTTGTGAAAAATGCTTCTATTATAATTATATTTTGCCTGTATATAGTTCAGACCTTTGTATTGAGACTCAACTAGAATTTTTGAAATATATAACCTAGAAGTGTCTTTATCCATGTTTTACGACAACAGAGGGGAGAAATTTTAAGAAAAAAAAAGCGCCGATAATTATTTCAAATAGTTGTAACTCTGAAAATAATGTGAATTTTTCCAAAATCATAGTTGAGCCTCTGTACAGAGGTCTGAGATATATACAGGCAAAATATTATTGCAATAGAAGCATTTTTCACAAAAGGAGAACATTTTTTAAAAAAAGATTATTCTAAGTTAATTTTTAGCCGAAATATTGTATTTAAATAATTTTTTTTGTCAAAATGTTTTTAAAGCAATTTTATACTTGTATTCTAATCTAAGTGACACTAAATTTCATGAAAATTATCCATTTATGCGCCTTTTAAAATTTACGGTTCCGAACGTAGTCGGCTACCTTAAAGCAAAGAAAAATTATATTAAATATATTTGAATAACAAAAATACTTAATGTAGAAACGTTAATTTAAAAAGTATACTAGACGTATTAAAGAGTATATTAACGACCTTATATTTATATGTTTTCAAGTAATTTTATTTAAGTAAATTTGTAAAGAATGTTTATTTTAATTTTACATTTTTCAGGCTAAAATTGCAATTTTCAAAAATGAATTTAAAAAAAATCGAATATAAATACAAAATAAATAAATAAATAATTCACTTAATTACACCACGCATTCATAATTATATAAAATCTCATTATTCTCGTAGTTTTTCATTTTAACTTTGTAAGAATTGACTTTTAAGTACTGTAAAAAAATCTATAGTCTTATAAAGCATGGTGTAAAAGAAGTAAATTTAATATTCGATGTAATAAAACTGAAGTGCAGTAAAAGAAAACTCACATCACAAAAGAATGCAGAAACTACATTTAAAAGAATTATAAAAATTTAAAAGCCAGTATGTTTCCCTGGATATTACTAATAAAATTTGGACTTCAACATCGTCCTGATGATATAGTTCTACCAAATGTGATTCTTTTTGAAATACGATAAAAAAGGAAAGAACTCATATTCTTTTCTTAAATAAGTGATTAAAAATTGTTGAATAATGTTTTCTCTTAATTTCTTTTCACAGACACTTTTAAACTAATCTTTCTTTCAATTAGAGATTAAGCCTAACAGTGAGAATTTTTAAGATGTCTCTTTATAATACCTAATGAATTTCATTCTTTACCTTAGATAATAAGTGCTTATGTCAACGTCTACTTATTTATTCAAAAGTCTGGAAAGCACATTTTTCTTTATATGACATTAACGATTTAAAAATTAAAAGCCTTGCCGTTATTAAATGATTGTTCTTAAGAGGCCTGACTATTTAATTTTAATGAAGTATTAACACGCTCTTAGTTTCATTAGAAAGGGGAAAAAGAAAATTAGGCTTATAAAAAGTTTATTGGTATTGCAAGAAAGTGTTTCATTATACTCTCTTTATTTTCTGAGTTTTAATCTCCATAAAAATAATACATTGTTCAAATGTTATGAGAGTGAGAGAAAAAAAATGTCAGTAAGGTATTATTTCTCTTTATGAGTGAATAATGAAACTTTATCATCAGATTAGGAGCACAAGACCGAATAAAAAAGTAAAAGATAGTTAATTGAGGATAAAATACGCATTAAATAATAATAATAAAAGTATCATAGGGAAATCATTAAATAGAGAATGGTTTTAATTAACTTTTTCCCAAATTTTAAGGTTACTTATTGCTTGCTGAGTTGATTTATTAGTGAAGAGTAAATTTACAAAGCAACTGATAAGTATTTTAATTTAAAGAACAATGAATTAGTTGATTCAGGGTCTTTTTAGGTTGCACGATAAAAAATTATTTATTGTATCCCTTAAAATTATCAAATCTGTTGTATGTTTAAAAATAATGTACACATTCGCAAAATATTACTTATTTTCAGCAATAATGGATATCCCGAGACTCAACTTCAACTGGACACGGAAGAAAGGTTTCATATCAGTACTGGTAAAAGTTTTTAAATAATTACATATCACTTGGTTAAACCTCCAAGCGGTCTGCCCGTAAAATTCCGCCATTCCAGATATGCTTTTTCTGCTTTCAAGCAAGATTCCCAAAAGCGGCCGAGCCGCTTTCTTCAAAATACAGCTCAACCACTTTTGAGAACCCCACCTGAAAGCAAAAAAATATGTGCGGTGCATTTTTGAAGCATCTACAGGAATGGCAAGACTTTAAGTGCAGACCACTAAGAGGGTTAAATGATATTGGGTATGTGAAAATTCTGTCGTTTTTGAACACCTGCACTTTTATGCGTTGTCAATCCTTAGCAAGAATTCGGATTCGACTGAAACTGATTTAAAAAGTTAGATTAGTATACTATTGTTGATTTATACACATTTTTGTTGCATTTCAGTCAGCTTTTTTTTAAAGTAAAACTGTAAACATGAGTGCAGAAAAGTGGATTTAAGACATTGTATGTTGTTTGAGTTCCAAAAAAGGAATAACGCGATGGTAGCGCAAAGAAACTTGTGTGACTTATTTGGAGAGGAAGCAGTAACAGCTCGAACATGTCGAAGGTGTCTTGTGAAATTTCGCTTGAGTGACTTTTCTTTGAAAGATGAACCCAGATCAAGAAGGCCATCAGTGACGAAGTGCTACCCAGTATGATCAGGAGAAATTCTCCTTTAACTTCCTTTAGAAGTGGGCTTCAAGCTTGGAATTCATCTGACTATTGCTTTGGATTACATTAAGATTAGTTTTATGTCCAAACTCTCTGTTTAAGGGCCACATAAATGAAGCAGAATAATAATAACAACAATGGACTGAACTTCGATATGTTCTTCAAATCTTGCTCGCCACAAAAGAGAACCGTTTTTGGACCATTTGGTGTCTGGAGATGAAAAACGGAGATAGTGTACAAATACGTGGTTAGAAAAAAAAGTATATACAGTCAGACCAGTGGCGCACATAAGGGGGGTCCTGGGGGTCCGGACCCCCCAAAGCCCTTGATTTTTTTTCGACTGGTTATAATTCTAAGTATATAATACGTAAAATTTAATTAAATATTTGTTATTAATGATTAATTTTATTAATTAATGCTAATCATTTATTCAATAATTAGTTTTTTACTGTGTTTTGTTCCTGAAAATCGACAAAATCAAAAATAGCATGATACAAGAATGATGAACTTTTAACCTCGGCACCCCCCCCCCCTTTAAAAATTCCTCTGTGCGCTACTGAGTCAGACCTCTATATACTGAAGTCGCTAAATCCCGAAAAAAGTTCGTTATACGGAAAATGCGTTATATAGAGGTTCTCCTCTTTCAATTTTCTTTATAAATCATATAAAACAAATTTTAAATTCATAAACACTATATATTAAAAAAAAAGTAATTATTCACGCCTTTTTGTAAATTAATAAAAATTAACTTTATATATCTTACCTATAAAAAAAAGAAAGAAAAGTTTCTTGACGCCTTTATTTACTTCCTGAAGAATTAAATTTTTTTTCTTTGATGCTCAAGCACTTACGTTTTGACAATTTCGAGCTACAAGACACGAAGTTACCAGCACGACTGATCAATACTACAAATGAATGAGGACTAGTTCTAGGACACGAGACTCCCTTGAGGGTTAAAAGGGGATATCGAAGATGTTTCCAGGGAACTGGACAATGGGGGTTAAAGGTTGCATTTCTTGGATGAAGTATCCAGAATTCTATTGCTCTCAGTGAGTTAGGCACCTAATAAAACCAGTGCAAGATTTATGACCACCATAAAATGTGCTAAAAGAGAGAATAACTCGAAATGTCGAGAAGTACTTCAAAAATAGGGAGAAAAAAAATGAATCACAAGATAAAAAGTTCGTTATATGGAAAATGAACTTCGCTATTGGGAGGCTATTTTACGAAGAAAATAGTGAAATGTTCCTGGTTCCAGGAAAAAGTTCGCTATATAGAAAAATTCGCAATATAGAGGTTCTTTATATGGAGGTTCGACTGTATTTACAAAGCGGATACACCACCATCGACATCTAAAGTTAACCTGCATCAGAAGAAGGTAATGTTGTGCTGTTGGTGAAACAGTAAGGGTTTAGTGCACAATGAATTGCCGAAAGAAAAGGAAATGGCCACTTCTGTTCTCAACTTCCCGTTTTGAATAAAGAAATTCAACGTAAATGACCATCTTTGGCCAATAGAAAGGACGTGATTCTTCATCATGACAACGCTAGATTATAAGGAGCAAGAAATACCACATACAAGATTGGAGAGTTGGGTTGGGAAACTTTACCTCAGCCAGCATATTCTCTTGATATTGCACCATCTGACTATCATCAGTTTCGCTGCATAACTTTCTTGATGGAAATAAATATATAAATTATGAGGGTGTCCAAATGGCAGAGAAAAATTACTTTGTCTCCAAAACAGAGGAATTCTCTTCCAGGGGGCTAGATAAGCTGCCAGATAGTAGCAACTGACATTATATTTTAGATTAAATTTGAAATAAAAAGTTAATTTTTTTGTGTTTTTTCTTCAGAAATAAACGATAGAACATTTCCTTACACCCAATAGCTAGCATTGTTTTAAAAAATGTAGAAAACTGACACCCTGATTCCACTTTTAGTTCTTCCCACTGTAATCACAAATTCCTCAATTTCACAGGGATATTTTTCACTAACGTTATCTTACATAGCCGTGTTATTAATCACAGTCACAAAGAGGAAACAATTTCTTGGTTTAGTTAAAATCAACGTTGTTTGACGCTAAGCAAATTATTTAAAAGATGACCCAATTAGTAAGAAATTTAAAACACTCTACAATACTTATTACTTCTTTTCCATAAGAATTAATGCTAATTTTTATTACAAAATGACTTAAAAAAACACAATCTTATGTAACTCAAATTAAGCAATAGATTCAAAAGAAAGGAAAAAAAAAACTTTTGTACTACTTTAATAAATTATACGCTCAACGTTTTTACTTTCTACACAAATGCAAGCTCTACATCTATTAAAAAATTATCGCTTGATGAGTCATGAATAACTAGCTTAATTTATTTCTTCTACTGCTTTAGCAATCCTTTGGCGAAATTCGGTTACATTTTCGATTGGTTTAAAAGAAAAAGTTACAAGCATGAATTGAAAAATAAGAACTATGCATTTCATATTCTTTTTCAAAATTCTTTTTTAATTGTTAAAGTGAGTTCCTAAAATAACAAAATATTTACTAATATCACAAAGTGTGTATTATTCGTTTCGAAATAGCTACATTTTTTTAAATGTGTAAAGTATTATAACCTCTGATGTACAAGAAAAATTACTTATCAACATTCAAAACTCAGATAATATCTAATATAATTTTCGGACAAATTTGCCATATTTAGCTGCTTTTATTTGCAATTTGAAAAAAAATCTAAGTAGTGAAAAGAAATGGGAAAAGATAATTAATTAAAACATTTACTTGAACATATTTATAATTAGAAAAGTAACAAAAAGACGATTAATTAATTTATTTATTAATTAAAAATGAATACATTTTACCAACATACATAAAAACTTAATTAAATCTAAGATTCAATATTAGGCGACGTGTATAAGGTTTCATAAACAACGTTCAAAAATTAAATTCCGTAAAGCCTTAAGGATCTTTCCACTTAGCCACCTCCTTCAGCGTAATGAGAAACATTATTCAATTTAAGTTCTGAAAAGTCTCATTATCTTTTCCCATTTCCTGAAATGAATCATTTCCAAAGTAGATTTGCTTTGCTTTGAAAAAGATGTAAAAATGATAAATAATTGATAGCTTGTTTAAACTTTTTTACTGAAAATTGAATTGAATTAAATTACTACTCTGATTTCTGGGCTGAATAGATCCACTTGTGACTCTTAGAAATGTAAGGAATGAAAGAAAGTACTCTTTTGATGTACAGAATATCAGAAATTGAAATGAATAGCATCGAATAAATTTTTCTGAAATAGGAAATTTTTGTCAGGGGCTTTTTTCTCAAGCTACGTATGTTTCAGATGCTGTCAATTTGCACTGATTTAAACTTTTGTAGTTCTTCATCAATCGCTCTGGGGATTTTGCTGATCTTTTATGTTTTATGGTTTGAAAAATAGTTCCCTGTTGCTTTAATATTTATTATTTCCGTTTGTATTTTTGTTTAATTCTGAGATTTAATAGTTTTTTTTGAAATTTCAAAACTGAGGACAAGTAATTAAGCGTAAACAAAACTTTAAAATATTGCTCTAAATTTTGTTAAAAAAGTTAAAGTCGATGTCTTAGGTCCTTCTAATATAATGTTTATCATGATACTTTCACCTCATGTTGGTTGAAGTGAAAGTCAAACTCATAGTTTGATTTCCTAGGGGCTCCAAGCGTACTATGGATGAAGAAGCTACTGATAGGGCTGATGATTATTTCAGAAAAAGATCGATTTTTAAATAGATTCGAATCGTAACCTGATGAATCGATTCATTAAAAAATAGAGGTCTAAATGATCAATTTCTAAAAAAATCGATTTTTTTCAGGTCTGCATTTACAATGTAAATATAAATCAATTGTAAGAACAATAAGAAAAATACCATAATAAACGGTCTCTTATCAGTTAAATCAGGGGATTTTTTTAGTTCAGGGAATTCGACAACATCAACTATTTTTATTACCATATCAAAGTATGAGGTATAAAAGAGGACATTTATTTTCTGAATGTATTTGTTACATTAAAATGTTTAGAAAATAGATTATATAGCTTACCCTATACTTAATATCTAAGCTTTTTTTAAAAAATAGTCTGTCAAGTCTACTGAGATCCAAGTGGTTCCGCTCATCACTTGCGATGTTGCCGGGAATCGAAAAAAGGCGCTCACAACGAACAGATGATCTCACGATACTCATATAAACGATGGTTATTGTGTGAAGGTGATGATAAATAGAGTTTTTTCTGTTCTTTCCAGTAAAGTATATAGGATCATACTTCAGGTGCACAACTGCCTGCGATAAACAGTGTTTAAATTCTGTGTTTCTTATGGTTTTTACCAACTTCAAACCAAAACGAAAAAAATCGAATGTCAATTTCCTAGGATGATATACCGAGTCACTGAATCGATTCAGTGCTACATATAAATTTAAAAAATTGTTTTTTTTTGGGCCCGAGAAATGAATTTTTCGATTAATCGATCTCAGATCGCCATTCCTACTATTGAATTAAACTATAAATGATAACAATAAAAAAAATGTGAATAATTTCTTTTGTTAAATTAAACACAAGAAATGACTCAGGCTCATGACAAAGACTCAATTTGTATTTGTCCGAATGAGATGTAATCACGTGGCCTTGATCATCCGAAGACCGTTGTAATCTTGAACACCAAAAATACGACAAAGTGGTAATATCGTTCTTAAAAACATCTACAATATTTCCTATTCCTCTCTATATCATCTATCTCGTTGACTATTTTTGTATTATTTGATAGTGACGTTTTTTTGTGGGGAAGCATTGCTCTGGTTTAAAGTGCCAATTTGGCTGGACGGAAGAAACCCGTTTGTGACGTCTCTCGCGTCCTTCTGCTAACATAACTCCTATGTTCTTTGACGGCCACGATTAATGGCAAAACCTTTCCAACCCAATACCAAGAAGAGAAACGGATCAAATATGTAAATGAGATATACTTTAAAAGGATAGAAGCTTTGAGGATAAGATATAGCGCGGCAAGCTTAGAGATAGTTTAGTGTGGAATCATTCTGATCGATAGCGCGGCAAGTTTAGAGATAGCTTAGTGTGGAATCTTTTAGATTAAGAGTTAGCAGTCCGATAGCTTTGGAAGGAATAGAAGTCCAGTATAAAGAAGTTGGAATCGTCGTATATAAAGTGAATTTATAGATATCTCTCTATAGGTGAAGAAAGGAGATCTGCAAAAGGTAATATTTGATATAGGTAGTTAGATGAATCGGTTTATTTATTATAATTAAGATAAAGGATCTAGTTGAGTGATCTGACTTGAATACTAGGTTTAATTGAGTGTTAACTCTCACTTTAATTAAAATTGTCAAATTAGAATTAAGTAATAAAAGTTATTCTTAATAAAAGTTGTATTAAGAACTACTATGTCTCATCATTTTGATAATCCCACACCTCTAGCTTACGCGGAACCGGAACGACATAGTCATCACAGGATGGCTATGTCACACGTTTTAGTGAGGATTTCCTCATGGATAGCCCCTCTCCCTCTTACAAATTGTGTTAAAAGTTTCATAAAAGCCACTTATATTTGTTTACAAATTGATATATGGTTTATTTTATTATTTTATAAACTTTAAATAATAGCAACTTTTACTGTTGATAGTAAGTGTGTAAGAGGTTGCTACCTCTCAAGAAACACTCGCTATGATCCAAACAATCTATTCCTTTTTCACACAAGGAAAAGACACAATTTCAAGTAATAATCGTAAGATAATTTCTCAATGCTAACCACGTAAGCGGAGCAGTGAAGGAAATACACAAAAATTTAATCTTAGTGAACAATCATCACTTTAAAACTTCCTCCTAATGAGTTTTTAATCACAATAATTCAAATATGATACCTTCAGTAGCAATTTCACCTGATTCGAGTATATCTCCTTTCCTACTATCTATTCAGGCTAGAAAACTTCGACTATGTATAGCAAGTTAATTTTAATATCACGATTTTCTTCTTTTGAAGGGTTGGTTGTGAATTACGCGAATTGATAGCCCAAAGATTTCCCTAGAAGATTAGTTGAAGGATCGCGGATAGATCCGTCACAAGTTAAATGCAATGAAACCGCAAGAAAATTACTTTGAAATAAGTCGAAATAGGATATTATGGCGTATTTCTGCACTTTAAAAATATTTCAGAAGCTTATTTTACATTTTAGTTGATATTCTCTTATATTTTCTTTTAAAATTACTTAAATTCTTGATAATTGCATATTTGATTCAACTACCAAACATATTAAACGACTCAAAATCTCTGTTATGTGATTTAATATTAATAAAGTTTTGTCAAAGTATATACACACACCCAACTCTTTTTTTTACACGATTTTGAAATAACACGGTACAAGGATTTTTTTACTCAAATTTCTTGTTCTAGTATGAAATCCAAAAAATTTTTGATTTGAACGACTTTATGATAATACAGTAGAACGTCGTGTATCGGAATCAATTGGGACCGGACACCGTTTGGATACGCGATGGTTCGGATATAACAGAAAACTGAATGCGATCCATGCAGTATAAGAAACCGGATGCTATACGAATATTGAAAATCATCACATGTGGGAAACGCGCCATCTAAATTTCTACATCTTCATCGCATTCTTAAAATCCTGGGATTGATTGGACAAAGTCGGTATTCTTCTCCCCGTGGTCGTCATCGAAGTCTTTTTCGCCTTCTAAATCTGGCCACTCCTTATTCCATGCATTTTTATTTACAGTACATGTAGTTGACAAAAAAAAAAATAACCCTGGTCCGGATATCTGATGCTCCGGATAATAAAAGTTCGGATAAACGACATTCTACTGCAAAGAAGTTGATACTGGCGAAGTTAAAAGTGAATTTCAATTATTAACATCTGATTTAGTTCGAGAGGGCTTGGAATTTGCTACAAGTATGGATTAACATTTTATTACCCATGATTCTGAAGTAGAGCATGTATTAAAATTTCTATGTTATTTTGAGTAACAGATTATTAAGAATTATATAATCAACTTGAGAAACCAAAACGATAGCCACTAATAAGACTTTGTAAAAACAAAAATACCAACAGAGACTGTTAATAACAAATGTTTTGAATTTGAATCCTAACCGACAGTTGAGCTAGACATATCTGGCACATCTACTGAAGATAAACGTACACGCTTCTTATTAAGTAACGATTAATAGTCGTTACTTAGTTGTTTCATTCCTAATTTAAATTTTTATATATTGTATGTACACTTATAGACTAAATTTTTACTGTCCACTAATTTTTTCAATTTTTTTTCTGTAACAAAAATGAATTGTTTTGGTTTTATGAATATGTCACAGGATTTTATTATTACTTTTTTTGTACGGTTTTTGAGAAATATTTAGAGATTTTTCATTTTACACGATTTTTTAAGGCGTGTTGGAAAGCTAAAATCTTATTTATTTGAGAATTTGAGATTTTTACATTTTCAAAAAGAGAATACATTTTAACCTTTCTAAAAATACATTTCTTTAACCTCTAGGGTAATTAGAATATCTTAAAACCCATTTTTAAATAATCGTTGAAACTGAGCTACGCCACTTTAAAAGGCGAAAAATGTAAACAAAGTACTTCGTTTTTGCTTAAAAGTTTAACGTCTGATATAAACCAAAACATGTATCTTTTATTGTAAATTGAACCTTTTATTTTTTTATTTCCTAGCCGATTAGAAGTCTCACTGTATACATTAAAATCAATTTATCTCAAAATGTAAATATTTTGATGTTCGATGTACCTTTTCTGAGAAACTACTGTTCACAAGTATGTAAATTTTTTATGATTCATTTATAATGATGTCTAATATATACCGAAATGATCGTTTTGTAAAAAACTCAAAAATGTAATTTTTACAAATTTTTTTATGTGAAAAATGGGTCAAATTTCGCAATGTATAAAAAAAATTCATAAATTTAAAAAAAATTCAAAATTAGCTAAAAGCTCCTTTTAGTATTATGAGAAGGTGTACTTTAATTGCATGAAAAGTTTCAAGCATATAAATGTAACAGATTTTGAGAAAATGTACATCGAAAACAGCCAATTTAACATTGTCAGTATATATATAGAGAGAGGTTTCCAACTGACCTTAAAATTATGGAACATGTCCCCAAATTTACTATATGTCGCATGTATTTTTTTACACGATTTTCTTGCACGGTTTTCTAAGGAACGCATCTACCGTGTAAAAAAAGAGTTGGGTGTACTTTAAATTTATTAAGAACACTTTTTTATAAATAGAAATTTGTGCTTATAAAGCATTTTTTCAGTTTCATTATAGTTCTTTAAATGTTATTAGACTATTTCATAATTTAATACACGTAATATAATTAAATTTATATAAATGCTGTATGTGAAAATAAAAGAAACATAAGAAAGAAATAGGTAGAAGAAAGAACAATCAGTCAAATATGCTCCCCATATGAAAATCGAAGGAACTGATAGGACCGTTATTTCCGCTTTCAATTCATTTTCCCGAAGAAGAATTTTCATTACTTCGCCTTTCACAGATCAAGACCTCCGTATTTTTCATTCTACCTTTCCTACATCTTTTTCGAAATGATTTTTCTTTTTTGTATTTTCTTCCGCTTCTTGTTGTTTAGATTGTGAATTTCGCTTTTTCCAATCCGTCTCGGACATCTGGTTCTCTTAAATCGAAATTTTATTTCTAGAAAATGTTACGTTTTTACAGCCTTTTTGCTTTTGGGTTTTACTTTTTTGTGTGTGTTTTCGTGACATTTCATTTCTTATTTTTTTCCTGTTTCTAATATCAGTTATTACTTTTTAGTTTTCTGTTTATTGACACGTAGTTTAATGAAATTAAATCTTTTTTCTTTCATTTATTTAAAATAAATAATTATGTCTTAATGTATGTTTACAGAAAAAAAAATTAATAAAATTTAAAGAAACTAAAAAATTAATAAAAACAATAAAATAATCTGGGCCTATTTTATACGTTAGAAATTCAGTATTTTTTATATTTCTAAACTGATATCTAATTCATCTTTTATAGCCAGACCTAATAGTTTGTGCACATATATTCATTCTCTCTTTCAAAAATTGATAAGATTAAACTATTTTAAAAGTGAAATTAAAAGATAAGAATCCATGAACGCGCGTCGCACATCTATAGAACTGCATAAATTGCTATTGCCCATTCTAAAATTAGATGATTTATAAAGTAATATAAATTTTGGATCAAAATGCATTTGCGAAATATTTGCTTAGCCAACCAGAACTTCATCATATTAAAACTAAAAAGTTCTGACGGGGCTTTCATCGCGATTTCTATTAATGTCCTCTTGGGGTTTCTTTGGGGCCGAAAAGGCAATTCTTTCCAACCAACTCAAGAAGAGGAACTCGGTTATGTAAATTAGGAACCATAAATATATTGGAAGCTAGCAGTAGAGCGAAGTCTATACTCGGATCTATGTTTATGCGCGGAAGTTATTAGTGAGTGGGAAGTGAAGTAGCTAAGAAGAGAGTTAGCTGTAAAGTGATTTGAGATAAAGTTAGAAGAATTCCAACTCCGTGAAATATTCTAGCCGTGCCGGGGTACTGACGAACCAAAAGTGGGTTCGAGGTCATAAGAAACACTGTCGGATTAAAGCCACATCAGAACAGATAAAGAACGTAACTGATTACCTAGGATATAGCGGTAAGCTATTTTATATAAGCTATAGGGAAAAAGTGTATATTAGTGATAGAGGAATTAATCTATAAAGTTATATTCAGTGGTAAAGTACGCGACTGTTTGGTAATACGTGTTGCATCTTCTCATTCTAGATCAACTTACTTAATTATTATTGCTGTATTTTGTGTTTAAGCTAAGATCTGAATAAATAGATTTTAAAAACAAATGATTTGAGTGGTTTTTCGTTCTTCCCCACAGAAACAGGTCGCGTACATAATGTAAAAATGAGGTCCCCACTGGCAGGGGCTTTACAAAGTTCAATAAAGTTGAAATGAATAACAATGAAAATGATGTAAATGGTTTGAAGCAATTTTTAAGACTTGCATTATTTTCCAATTAAAGTCTAATACATTTTTTAAGTTTTAAACATGCAGCAAAAACACAAAAAAAAATAATGAATTAAATGTTGTTCGCGCATGCCCGAACTGCGCATGCCCAACGATCCTCATGTATATATAAATTTCTGAGAAATAAAGATAGAGTTATAGTCCACAAGTGATAGTGTTGTATTTGTGTTTGTGTCATGAGTAACCCTTAAGCTATCGATAAAGTAGGAGTTAAAACAAATGTCTTGCCCTCAATATTTAATGAAATAAAACTAAATAAAGGATTTAGTTTTAATTGATTAATTTCGCCAATTTTTAATTTAATTTTTTCTTTTTATTAATTACTAAACCAAAATTTACGAAATTACTTAAATCAAGCAATTATATAAACAAATATTTGTGATACTACTTATGATTAAATAAAAAACTGATCAAATTTTTCTAAAATAGTCATCACGAATGAAAATGGCAAAGATTATTTTCAAACGAGATGACCTATCAAAACTATCTAGAAACACATCCAATACTCGAAACTGCGAGAATACTTTACATCCACTAATACTGAAAGAATACGCATAAACGTGTCATGAAATATTTCATAAAAACTGAAGAAAAAGTAAATCCTAATCGCAAAATAACACAAAAATTAAGAAAAAAGACAAACATTTTATAAAAATCGGGTAGAACACGACAGAAATCTATTACAAGATATTCACTCTATCTGAATCTAATTTCAATACAAAACATGAATTGGACAGGTTTTCAATTTGTTTTTCCAATATTTCAAAAACCAATGGATAGTTTTTACCCCAGAGTGATAACTGTTATAGCTACAAAAGAGGTGACGCTTAACTCATGCTAAATTTATCAGTGGGAAAAGCAAAACATACAAGTGTCTGGATACTTTTGATTACACAGTATATACGATACGTATGTATTATACAAGTGGTAATAAACTGAGGTTCACGAAACCCCAGGAGTTTCAAGTGTCATTTTAAGGGGTCCCCGAAGACTTCTGATTTAATTTTCAGATTTCTTTCTTTTACAGAATCTGTAAGGCATGTGAAAAATTTGAAAGTTGTTCCATCTTAGACTAGATCATTGGATTTCCCCAATGAAAAAACTCTGCTGGAACATGTACTTTGAACAATAATATTAATTCACCTCTTGTGAAAGTGCCCCCCTAGGGTGCCCTTCTTTTAGATTATCTGCGTGAGCTTGAGGTGTAGGATTAACAAAAGGATCAGACGTGTCCATGTTCTTAATATGACTTTATTAAGAACTAGAACAATAATTACAATAATATTTTATAGTTTTTAAAGTATATAACTTAGAAGTGGGTTTGTCCATGTTTTACGACAGCAGAAGGGAGAAATTTTAAGAAAAAGACGCCGATAATTATTTCAATGGGTTGTAACTCTGAAAATAATGTGAATTTTTTGAAACTCTTAGTTGAGCCTCTGTGCAGGGGCCTGAGCTATATAAAGGCAAAATATTATTATAATTGAAGTATTTTTCACAAAAGGAGAACATTTGGAAAAAAGGTTATTCTAAGTTAATTTTTTGCCAAAATATCGTATTTAAATAATTTTTTTTGTCATAATGTCCTTAAAACATTTTTATACTTGTATTCTAATCTAAGTGACACTAAATATCATGAAAATTATCCATTTACGCGCTTTTTTAAAATCATGGTTCCGAACGTGGTCGGATACCTTAAAGGGATATATAATATATATTTTTTTCCTTTTACTGACAAATAATACAAAATGTTAAAAAAAAGCAATGAGAACTTATATAATACATTTAAAAATAACACTTACAAATAATTATCACTTAAAAGTGTATAAAATATTCATTCGACAATAGTCTTTGACTAAGAATGTTGCTTTATAAATAAAAAAAAATTCTATATATACTTTAACAAATCTATATTGATGGGCAAACTATTTCGCGTGGAATCTTTTTAGTTATAAATCAATGTAATTACTTAATTACTACTTAAATCAACAAAATTGTTAAAATGCAAAAGTTGCAAATAAGATTTGTGTAAAAGATATAAAGTCAATCAATAAAGCAGTAAAATGCTAGAAAGAATGTAGAGTGACTTGCAACATTGTTTTCAAGATAAGGAAGCTCGCAAACGTGTATCTTAATCGGATTGAAATGTTTATCCAATAATTGAAAAATACACGTATAATGATAAAAGGAAACTTCACGGGTTTTGTAAAAATTACTTGTTACCTGTAAAACATGGAAAATATGTAAAAAGCGTTGCTGCTATTGGGGTTGCGCATTCGATAATGTTGGGGATGCTATTAAAACTAAACTCTAGTCCAAGTAACTGTGGGGAGATATACCCGGGAAAAAGAGATATTATAATGGAAAAACTATGATTATTATTATTCTCATTCTCAACTATAAGTTCTTTCAAATTTAGAGATCGAGAAAACATTTCATTATTTCCAAAAATGATTGTAAGCGAATTTATTTGAATGTGTTGATCTTTGCTCGTAACAAGTTATATTGTATATAAATTTAAATGCTGTTACATTTGCTTGGAATTTATACAAATCTAAACTGTTGAAATTACCTCTCCAAAATTTTGCAGGGAACTTCACTGATTTTTCAAAAGACCTGTAAGCATGTGTATATCCATCAGAAAATTTTATTTCAGATTTATTTTTAATGAATTTTTATCCAAAACTTTTTTGCTTCAGGCAGATTGTGCGAGTATGAGAAAAGTCGCCAAATGCTGTGATAAGCAGCAATTAGTGGAAAACCGATTTGTTGAGAAAACCATTACTACATTTGGCGAAACCTTTTAATCTGGCAACATTTAAGGACGGGACTTGCGGAAGTAGAATCTCACGGAGGAAAAAAGGGGAAGTTAATCACAAAAAAAAATCCCTCTTTTCAACACATACACAAACTTGAGATTTGGCACGAGTGTTTCTTATGTATTGAAAAATTCCGCAAAGAACGAGTTTTGTGGAAATCGACTACCAATGAAGAACGGCGGGAACGTAAGATATAAAAATATTCTGTTTTCAAAATTCAAGTCTTATTTTTTTAAATCGAGAGGTGAGAGCTAAAAATGTATTTGAATACAATCGAAAGCTTAATGCTTATGTATCAAAAATCAGTATAAGATATCAATAACAAAAAAAAAAAAAAACAATACATAGTCATATAATGTCATGAAACACTCAGTGAGAAGTGAGTGGATAACGGCTAGTATTTAAATATTACTTAAAAAAACATACAGTAAAACCTGTTTTTGTGCGGTAGATAGGGACAGCATAAAAATAAACGCACAAAAAATAAAATTCATAAATTCTTACATATAACAAATTAGTGGAAATGCTACAGAATTTTTTTTATGCGGTGGAGAGGGACCGCATAAAAAATGTCGCACTTAAAAAATACGCCAATTATTTACGAAATTTATGAGAAAGTACATCCATAACAAAATAAATAATTAAATAACACATGGAAACATTTTAAAAGGATTTAGTTTCTCATTTTATACATGGAGAAGTTTTCAAAATACACGTACACAATTCGCTACTACTTATCATAATCAAAGTTCGCATCTTCCTGTGATGAATAAGTCCAAAATTGCTTTCGTCACTGGAAGATAAAATTCCAATTGATTTATTTTTGGCACCATAAAGTAAGAGATAAGTTTTTGTGAC
>BMAV01021226.1:386566-405239 GCA_019973955.1 Trichonephila inaurata madagascariensis | reverse complement strand
TTAAATAAAATTTTAGGGGGGAATGCTTCTTTTTAGAAAATATATCTAATAACATCTTGTTAGTCAAGAAAAGAAAATTATAATTAATTAAGGTTTTACACATAAATCGTAAAGTAAAAGTATAGAATCGTTGATGGATTTAATGCATGTGTTTCTTCCCATGCATATTTTTTCTTTTATTAAGGTATCCGACTACGTTTGGAACCATGATTTTGCAAAAGCGTATAAATGGATAATATTTATGATATTTCTGTGTTTTAAAGAATTTGTATTATTAAAAAAATTTAACCCATAAAAAACTATATCTCTTAAGCTATATCTTTAAAATTGTTACTTATAATAATTTCGTAACCTCAAACTTTAAGGTACAGTTTTATAAAAAGAACCTGAATTATTAAATTGTCCCTTAAACAGTAATTAAGGATTGAAATTGACATTACTCAGACACATAGTCCGTCGACATTTTACATTAGGATACATAAGCTATTTCTAATTTCCTCAGGAATGACTCATCAAAGACAAGCATACATAAGTCCATAAATTCTGTTGATCTGCAGTAAGTTGGCCTGGAATTCAATGATCAAACTTTCTGATGAAATCCTTCGCTTTAAGGTATCCGACTACATTCGAAACCGTGATTTTGCAAAAGCGTACAAATGGATAATATTTATGATATTTAGTGTCACTTAGATTAGAAAATGTATATAAAATTGTTTTAAGAATAGTATTCCAATAAAAAGTTATTTAAGTGCAATATTTTGACAAAAAATGAACATAGAATGACCAATTTTCAAAATATATTCTCCTTTTGTAAAAGATACTTCTATTATAATTATATTTTGCCTGATTATAGCTCAGACCTCTGTACGGAAAATGCCAAAATGCCAAAAATGATGCGAATGTGGCTGTATTTGTAATTCTTTAAATAATTAGTTTTAATGAATTAATTTTTAATAATTATAATTAAATTATTATACTGTCATTCAAAATAATCATGTATATAAAATTTCAACTCAATGGAACGCTTTAAAATGTATTTTATTAACGATTGAAAATTCCACCAAGATAAATAAATAAGTAAATATATAGAGAGTGTGAACTAATAGAGTAAGAATTGAAAAATGGATGACACGGAACAATTTGTAGACAATTTGATGCTATAAAGACAAATGCAAAGAAAAATACCAGATTATTTTCCAAGAATTCAATAAAGTTTTGTTTAAAAAAAATAAATAAAAATTTTGTATTAAATTTCTTAAGTCATTGTGAATGATTTTGTTTCATTGATTTTTATTAAATAAATATATATATATATATACATATCCATGTAAATCAAATAAACTCTAATAAAAATTATTTTTTTTATATGTTTTTCTTTTTGAAATATCCTTGAACGCGAAATTCTTTTAACAGAAAAAATATTCCAGTCCCTTCAATTTCGTGTTAAGAGATTTTCGCTGTACATATATTCCCTACCTTTTGCTGTACACTAGAAAAACTAAAGAGATAGGTACACAAAGGGAAAAAAATATGTTTTCTTTCTTCGATTTCTACAACAACTAATATCATTTTAGGTAATTCTTCTTGGCACTCATCACAAAACAAAAACTGCCACTTTTGTCTGAGGATCGTAGGGAAAATCCTCCAGACATATATAAGGAAGAAAAGTGTCAAGAATAATAAAATTTGACCCTGGAAAAAAAGGTCCAAGAAATAAAGAAGAAACGAAGATGTTGTCTTTGTTCGTGGCAAAAGCCTCTTCTCAAAAGAAAGATGGGATAAAAAATATTCTTTCGCCTCGTGAAGCTGGAAAACATTTACAACTTATTTGCAAGATATATTGAGAAGAGATATAAAATAAAATCTTACTTCACATAAGTTATTTCTAATAGTTCTAATATAGAATACTTTTAAATGCATTCAGTCTCTCTGCTAGATGCGAATTGAGTTGAGTTGAATTTGTTGTTTTATGACGCAAGAGCCAGTTTTGGATATACTGCGCCAAACATTCATAGGTCTGTGGTCTGGACGGGAAAAGAAGAAAAGAAGAAATTGGATGACAAGATGGAGGATCGAGAATAGAGAAGGATCACTGGGGTACCCCGGGGTCGTGACACTCGTGTTTACCAAAGATAGTAAACCCCTTGGGAAAAGGAAAAGATCACTAGGGTACCTCGGGATTGTGACACCCGTACCAACCTAAAGAAGGCGAGCCTCCTCTGCTAGATGCAACATAGATCGTAGATTTTAATTTCAGTTCAACGATACGGTTTGGGAAAAGGTCTTTAAAATAAAGGTGTCGTTTACTGAGAGCAAAGACTTGAAATCAAAGCAATCGTTTCACAAGAAAAGCATATACAGTAGAACGTCGTTTATCCGAACGTATATTATCTGGAGCGTCAAACATCCAAAACAGTTTTTTTTTTGTCATCTTTTGTCAATTTAGAAGTCGAAAAAGACTACAATGACGACCACAGGGATGAGATTACAGACTTTGTCCAATCGATCCCTGGATTTCAAGAATGCGATGAAGACATAGAAACCTGGATCCGACCCTGCCTACGATGAAACGGATGAAGACGAGGACAACAACGAAAGTAGCAAGGGTCCATCAAATGCTAGCGCATTTTCTGCGTTAGAGACAGCTATGGAGTGGTACGAAAAACAATCAGAGTGCTGTTCTACTCAACTACTGCTGCTCAAAAGAATTAGGGACCTTGCAGCGAAAAAACGAAGGTGTACAACGGTACATTGAAAAATAAGTGATTATTTTCCACAAAAATGGTAAAATTGTGACATTTTGCACCTATTTTTCTTTTTCTTCAAGCACGTTTCCCGCATGTGATGATTTTCAATATTCACACATTGTCCAGTTTCATATACTGCATGGATCGTACTTGCTGTTCGATTATCCAAACAATCGTAGCTGATCGGTGTCCGGTCCCGATTCAGATAAACGACGTTCTACTATAATTGATAAGACTGAACTGTTCAAGTTAACATTTTTGAAAGAGTATTTAAGTTTTTTATTAAATAATTGTATATACCATGGTGGCGTCACAATTATAATATCTATAAAGAACTTGCGTTATTAGTTGTTTATATGAATGATCAATTTAAAATGGAATGTATTGTACAAAAAAATTATACTTTATTACCTTCTGTATCAAATTTAAAAAGAACATTTGTAGCTGAATTTGGTCTTATAAATAATAAAAATAACCTTTATTTTACTTGGAACTTGTTTTACTGATTATATCAACTCTCCACCTTATATATAACAAATAATATAAAAAAAATTAAGCCAATTCCTACTTTGGTCAACAAAAAAAATTTATTTTATTTACTTTTTACTAAATAGTTACAATTGATATATAAATGTGCATATGCATGTGACAGAGTCACAATATTAAGAGATAAATAGAAAATGATTTTTCTTGCAATTTTCCATTTTCCTTTCTATATAGGATGATATATATTTTTTGTTTGTTACTATTTATTCATTAATTAAATTTAATTATTCTGATAAAATAAAATAGTAAAAAAGAAATCCCATTCTCAGAAGTTTTGCCATCCCGTGTGGGATTCGAATCCACGACTTTCGGATTAGAAATCCAACGCGCTATCCCTTGCTCTAGAGGGACACAAAGAACGGTTTTCCTCCCTATACATTCTGTTCGGCTATTATTTTTGTTTGGTACTATTTATTCATTTTTTAATTTAATAAATGAATTAATATTTGAAAAAACTGTATTAACATCAAGTACCATCCACTACAAGTTTTAAAAAATGTATTTGAACATGAATGGATGAAAAGAAAGTATTTTATTAACGACTGAAAATTTGAACAAGGTATATATATATAGGGAGAGAGGGAACTATGAGTAGAGGAATTGAAAAAAGAGCAAAACATTACGTAATTTATTAACCTTTACGGAACGGACAGTTGATATTTCAACTGAAATGAACAACCTCTTAAAGGGAGGGTTTTGTCTTTGCTGAATATCACGCTGTCTATCAGAACCCATGAAATGAGGGGGGAGGGGGAGAAAACAAAATTTCTCCCTTTTTCCCGCTCTTGATTGATTGATTGATTCCTCTATAACGTGACGCTTTGAAACCGCGAGAACTATTATTGACGGATTTCATGCTTTTTCATTCAAGGTCAAATGACGAGGATTACAGCCTTAATGGACCAGGACTCGACAGTTGGTTTTTAGTTCGTGACCAAGACCACTCAGCTACTGGACCAAAGCATTTCTCAGAAGTTAAATTATTCTACTCGTTGTTTCGTTAAAATAAAGCATGAGTCTTTCGAAACCTCTTAACACACAGACACGATATATATTCAATTGGGATTATAAAATCTCAACAAAACTTAAAAACCGAAAAGGTCTTTAATTCCGGCAGACAGGAAGTGTGTTTTGAATATTTTATGACACATGAACATTTATGGTGTTGTTACAAATGTGTGTGTGTTGGGAGAGGAAGATGCCGAAAACTCCAGTTATTTGAGTAATGACAGATTTATGAATGAACAAGGACGTACAAATGACTACACCAAGAAAAATCGTCGTATATAATTGAAGAAATATTATAACACGTTATTTACAATATCTCTAAATGCACTCATTATAAACAAACTTTACAACGTTGCAGAAACGGTTCTCTAGAACAGTACGACGAACCGGAATTCAGGCAGACTATAGTCCCTTTCTTATATCCCAGTCAACACACAAGCAGATTCTGATCTCAACTGAGCTCAGTTGTGAACTGAACATCTTTGTTTCAATGTTCCTTCCTATCGTCTCATGGTAATTTCTTGAAAGGTCGATCCTAGGATCCTTATCGATGATTCCTTGGCTATATCGTATTTTTCTCCCAATTAGTCGCTAAAGGAGATAAAGACTCCAACCTGATAACAATGGTCACATCTTTTAGAGTTTAACATAATATTATCTTTCACGTTCCCTATGGGAAGCGAATTTTGCCTGTCCCAAAAGGAGCATAACTGCTGTAGGTAAAATAACAATTGTGACGTGTTCCAATATGTTTACGTTGTGAATTCTAGTGTCAATATTTCTGAAATCTTTTTTTTTCAGCATTTATCTCCATATAACTAGGCGTTAATCTGATTTGTCAAATGAAATATTTTATTTATAAATACAGAAATGGGACATCTTGATTTAAGGAATTTAGTTTTTTAATGTAGCGTTTCATGACATCTTTTTGTTTCTCTAAGGAAATTATTTTTCTTAAGAGGAAAAGTGTCTCAAAAATAAGTCGATATATTTCTGTTCACAAATGTTTTAATTACAAGATTCTGTTTATAGAGGAAGTTTTATTGCATCCAAACCAGCATATTGAAGTTCCGTATAACGAATTATCATATCGTGTTCTAAAAGAGTCTTTACTAAAGAAAAATGATTAGCAAGTGTATTACTAAAAAAGTAGATTACGTGATATATCTGTTTGAGCGATAAGAATATAACAACGGTAATATACTTCTGACAATGAGCGTGTTTCACAATAATTAACAATAGTAATTATGAGGTGGCCATGAAACTTTTGATTGGTTTCAATAAAAAAAATACTGTATTAGTTTAGAAATATTATTTTGATTACATTTAAAGACGTCTATTATTGTACAAAAACGTAAGGAATTTAAAAAATATTATTTAAAAATATATAATTGAACAACTCAGAAGACGGAAGTGTGAGCCAAAATTTGTCTTTTAAGTTTCGACTGCATAACCCAGAGCCTAATGAAATGTAAAACAGGTGTTCATCAATATTTCCGCTTAAATTACTTGTTTTAAACAACGGAATTTTTCCCTATTATTGCAATAGCAAAACAGCTTCTTCATTTATCTAACATCCTATTGTCCCATAACATTTCATTTTAAATATTTTAATCTAAATTCTAAAAGACCTTAATATATTCTTCCTTCGCAATGTACCAGCCTCGCCATTCTAATTTATTCTTTCTTGTAACAAATGGATGAAATGAAAAAAAAGTAATTTAAAAAAGGTAAAAAGGTTCAAAATTAATGATCCCGCTGAAAGAATTTCATTTATTTTTCTTTTTACGGATCAAGATTTAAAGGAAGAGTTGTGATCTAGGACCACAATCTGTTACACTCCTCTCCTGAAGTAATTGGTCCCTTCGCCGTTACTTGCCACTGGGGTCCAATCAAATAATTCAGTCTTTCTTTCCTTTTTTTTTTGCTGCTGGAACTTGATAAAGTATGCAGTTTCTATTTTTTATAAATTTTGTTTAGTCTTAAACACTTTTTTTCTTTTTGGAAAATCGAATGGAGGTAAATATTCTTTTTAACCCCTTAAGGTATCCGACTACGTTCGGAAACGTGATTTTGCAAAATCGTATAAATGGATAATATTTCTAATATTTAGTGCCACTTAGATTAGAAAACGTATATAAAATTGTTTTAAGAATACTATTACAATAAAAAATTATTTAAGTACAATATTTTGACAAAAAATGAACATAGAATAACCAATTTTCAAAATATTCTCCTTTTGTGAAAAATGCTTCTATTATAATAATATTTTGCCTGTATATAGCTCAGACCTCTGTATAGAGGCTCAACTAGAATTTTTTAAACATTTAACTTAGAAGTCGGTTTATTCATGTTTTACGATAACAGAGAAGAGAAATTTTAAGAAAAAATATCTGATAATTATTTTAATTGGTTGCAACTGTACAAATAATGTGAATTTTTCAAAAATCGTAGTTCAGACTCTCTGGGGAAGTCTACTTTATATAAGCACACACACAAAATATCATTTTAGAAGCATTTTTTATAAAAGGAGAACATTTTGAAAAAAAGGTTATTTTAAGTTAATTGTTTGTCAAAAAATTGTATTTAAATAAATGTTTTTTGTCAAAATGTCCTTAAAACAATTTATACATGTATTCTAATCTAAGTGACACTAACTATCATGAAAATTATCTATTAATGCGCTTTTTTAAAATCACGGTTCCGAACATAGTCAGATACCTTAAGTGTCATCGGCTTATATAGCTTTTTAGATCAACCGGGGCATTATGTGACCCGGACGTATATATACGTCCTATCGAAATACGATTATTTTCTTTGCACGTCTATCAGCAAACTATAGCGATTGCTTTGGAATGTAATAACATGACCTTGATAGCGTATGCAAAGGATTTACATATATCAGAGAACAATTTGCTTATTTGTGATTTATTCCCCCTCCCCCCGCATACACGTGCCTACGTAAAAAAACGGTGGAACTAGGGAGCGTATCGCATAACTTTCGATTGTTAGCTAAGGGGTTAAATTAAAAATATGCTAGTGCTTTCAGAATAAGCAGTGTACTCAAAAAACATGAATTGCTAACGCCTTTATTTTTCTAAAACGAGTTTAAAAACTTATTGGGAGTTGTAAGTAAGCAGTCAAGGTCGCGACGAACTCGTGGCAAAAAGTTGTCGAGTTGAGGATTCGAGTGCTAGTACTTTTGATGGTGCTCCATGTAGTGGGATAATTCTCGTTAAATTTGTAAAGCGCCATTCTATGGATTAACTATTACAGTAAAATATTGTAAATTATTATAAAAAAGCACATCTTAACGGGTTTCGTGCAGAGATGGGCTATAAGTTGATCGTGATCAACCAGTGGACCACCAAGACATTTTAGGGTGACCACTTTTACTAAAATCCTAGACGCGTATACTATAAGAAACATATTAATGGAACACCGTTGCCAGCTAGACTGGAAAATCGGTTTTTCACAATAGATGCAACTGTATTTACTTAAGCAAAAGATCCAATACATGTGTAGATGACACATGTACCTTTATTGTTGAAGCTAACGATGACGCTTAACACGGTCTCTTCCGCTGTAGGAGGTGGCTGCGGTAGCCGAGTGGTCAAGGTATCGTGGCTGGCCTTGTCACGAGTTCGAGCCCAGTACAACTAAATACCCGCCGTGTAGGGCAGCGATGCACATTAAATCTGTCGAGAGCTAAAACGTCCTCCCGTTGGTGAGGTAGTTAGGAGAGGGGGTGCCAGCTCAGGGGTCGTCCGCATCACTTGACCATGCTTCAAAATTACGTGGTCCGTCGCCAAAAGCCCTCGTGTAGCTGAACAGTGCGACGTTAATATTCACTCACTCCGCTTAGGAGGAAAAAACGAACACTACAATGCCAGGCATATAAATTTCCCGATACACCGACTGAAAGGGAGAATAAATGGTGATAATCATCTCTTCCCATGATAGCACGGGATTAGTTATTAAGACATCCTCCCACACCCCAGGCTTCCACGGGATTGTGTTCTCTTGCTGATGTTATGTCTTGCGATGGAGCGGAAATCAGTAGCGAACAAATAAAGCATATGCATCGGTTTCAGATTCATCAGTTCACGTATGCTCACTGCACTGAACTCTTTCACGGTCTAGCAGTCGCCCATAGTTATTCAAGCATTCAACTTGACAAGTTTTTTTTGTTACGTATGCTTCTGTAGTAAAAATAGTAAACTGTCATGTTTTAAAAGAGGAGTACAATATCGAAAACAACTGTTAAGAAAAGCAAACGTACAATTTTAATACAGAATGATCGCCAATATGCCACTGGGTTTACTGCAACACCTCAAAAACTTTAAAAGCAGCTCGTACAGTGGAAAAGTCTACCCACTCCTGATTTAATGGATTTTTGACTCAAAGTTATTGAAATTCTGATTAAGTATTTTAGATATATTCTAGATCTTAAAGAGGTACATGAAAGCATTTACCCATACATTTCCAAGCAAGTTTGTATTTAAGGTAAGAAATTTATAAAGGAAGAAATCAGCGTGTCTTTGTACTCGTATATTTATGTCAGCATTCATGGCTGCTTTCATCACTAATGGGAATAATTTTAAAATATTTTGTAAAAAAAAATATAATGTTTCAAAAATATTTTACGAAAAATATTATACTTTAAAATATAACTATAAATATAAAATTATTCTTTAATTAATGAAAATCGTATAACAATAAGAAGAAAGCAAAAAGAAATTGATAGATTGAGAGAATGCGATACATAGAGAGTGAGAAAAAGATGGATTAAGAGAAAGAAAGGGATAGGTGTAGAAATATATAGAATGATATATATATATATATATATGCATGTGTATATATATGCATGTGTATATATATACATAGAGAGAGAGAGAGAGAGAAATATGTATATATAAATGTAGAGAGAGAATAAAATAATCAAATTTTTATGCTAAGGACAAACTCGCTGTATGTTTTGACAAAATATTCTTAAATTTTTCGTTTGAATAAAAAAAAAAAAAAAAAAAAAACTCATGAGAATCTATTATTAAATACATTTAACTCTTGCAGAAAGTGATAAATTTTTTGTGGCTTACTATATGTAAAATCATTGTAAGAGGTTAAATGACACCTTTTTGGCGAATAATCTTTATGATTAGATGTATAGATGACATCTACATTTCAACGATAATTATTATCCTCCTCAATCATTGATAATTATAGATACTTTTTTAAAAATAAAATTGATGTATGAAATACACCTGAACATACAAGATTTCTATTCAAGTAGTTGCATATGGTTTTCGAAGAGAAAAAAACTTTTTTTAATAACGAAGGAAATACCTTTAAACTTTAAGCACATAAAATAGTTTTACTTCTAGTCTTTTCAGTAAAAAGCACGGCGCTTTAAATGTATTTTCTACAAGTTAAAAATAGAATAAAGTATATATATATAAATCTTATGTAAATAAAGTTTTTATTATTTAAAATTCTTTATAACACTTAACGGTGTTAGAATTCTAAAATAAACGTATTAAAACAATAATATTGTCTTTAGTTAAAGATAGTTCTTATTAGTAACTATTAACATGTTTTTTAAAAAAGGGTTCAGTACATATTTATTTAAAACGTGAAAAAATAACTTAGCTGTAAGAATTCGTCTTAACTTTAGTTATTCTTTAAAGACGAAAAAAGAAAAGTTAACTTTTAAATAAATATCAAATAATCCGTGGAGAAAAATTTTCTCTCGGCATCCTTCTCAACTTTCTAAACTTTTGAATACACAGTAAATATTTAGTTTCTGTTTTTAGAGAAGACTGAAGATAAAAAATAAAACCTAAATAGGAGTTGAGTTATTTTTGTTATGAAGATTAATCACACATTTAGTAATATATTCATTATTCAGTATTCATAAGAAATAAATTGACACAAATGAGAATTAAAATTTCTTTCGTTTGAAAATTAAGATATCATTTTTACAAGTGTGTTTCTTAAAGATATTTTTTGTATAACTAGAGAAGTGAAAGGATATCTTCAATAGAATTCACGCAGTATAAATATCAGAATATCCTTTTTGATAATATTTTGTTTCTTGAAATATTTACACAGTACTTTTATTTAAATTTATTAGATAATTAAATATTTGCATGTTGTCATTATGCATTTATTTTTATTTTCGCTTTTATTCAGTAATTCTTTAATTTAATCAAATAAAAAATTGCATTTTTTTTTGTTTAAACACATTTTAATAAATTAAAAAAAAGATAAAAAGCAATACGTGTTTATAATTTTATTTTATGCAAATTTTTACATTTAAAATGTAAATACGAATAGTATTTAATTGAATCTTAGAAATATATGTGTTAATCATTTTGATACACATTCTTACTAATCATAAACATACTAAACTAAACACATAAATTCTTTCAAAATACCTCTTTTTCCGCAAATTTTAAGCTGAATTTGAGTTTTTGCGTTCATTTTTGAGAAAATACATCAATTTAATACTTTTTACATATTAATTATGTTCTATATTTATACGCGATTGTTTTGGGTTTTAAATACAAATTTCACTTACCGTATTATTTCCAACCTTTTAGAAAATGTAAATTTCTTTTAAATTTAAGTTAAATGGGTGGTGGGGGAGCCTATTTTCCCGCTCTGTTAGAAACATTTTCAAAAATTAATTGCATAAATTTTAATTTTAAATCCTTTCTAATTTTAGGAGATTTTTTGATTGCAGAAGAGATGATGCACTAAGATATATGGAACAGCTTTTATATTTCGATATGTTCAATTCTTCTAGATATGCAATTAAATGTAAAGGTAAAAAAGACCTGGTTTCATTATTGAATTGCATAAAAGATCAGATACAGGTACTTAAAATTATAGAATTAAATTAGAAATATTTAAATGTTTTGTCTTATTGCTTTCTCTAGGGGTTGATATTTTTCATGGAAACAGTCGTTCTAGAAAATATTTAGTGTGAATCCTTATGCAAAATGTCTGATCCGGAGTCGTTATAAAGATTCGCATGATAAATACAAATGGATTTCAGTACCCTAACTTGACTTTTACAGAAGTTAATATAAAGAGGTATATCTCTTTAAATTTTCCATTTTAGCAACTTTTCTTGTAACGCAGATGCCAAAAATTTGCTGACTTAAGCAGACATATTTCACACCAGAAAACACACCACTGCTAATGTAACTCTAATTAAATCGTTAGAAACAAAAGATTTTTTAACAGTTTAATTGGATGAACATATCCTGCTTCGTATTTTTTGGATTGTTTTGATTAATTCTTTAAGTACACGGATATATAATTTTCATTGTTTTAAGTATATTATTTTGTTGTTCTACATTTAAACACTAATTATCAGACGTTTTGGGCCCTTCCAGAATTACGTTGATCTGACTCGTCAATAAGAACTTGTATGGAACACAATCTTATTAGAGAACATCCTTCAGCTCTACGTTCCACCAAATAAATCTTTGCATCAAGGCCAGATGTTGACCAACGCGTTATTGCATTTTTTTCTTGGAGATGTATTCTCTGAATGAAACAATCAATTTCTATGATACTCTGTTAGGGCTACGTTTTTAAAACATGTACATCACAGAAATATTGGTGACGTATTTAGTAAGTTTGAAATTCAATCAAGATTTGAGGACGACATCTGAACTACGGCACATTCCCCTCTACAAACTTCCACAAAACACTGAAGTAAAGTATTTGAGCATCTACAGATTTAACGTGCATCAGCCCTTGTACACTGAAAGCCTTTAGTGGCAGCTGGACTCAACTATTAGACAGCGCTAGATATGAGTTTGGCACCATGACCACTTAACTACCGCTGAGACGAATCCTATTCGAGTCCTTTCCCTAATCCTCTTGGGGAATCTTTAACCGTTGTTTGAGTTTAAAACCACCTCCCACAGAGAGAACTTGATTTTATGTCAATTTGAGGGATATTTAAACCCTAGCAAAGTGAGTCTTAGAGTTAGTCATTACGCTGTTTTTAAAGTGAGATTAACGAAGTGGTTTTCTGGAAGCCTTGGTGAAAGGGACTAGGAAAGATCTGACGAGGACTCTTCCATTGGGTCTCACTCAGTTATGTGTTTATTTGTTATTACGAATTTAAGATAGTCCATTTGATTGATCCCTCGGTTTATACTCTTGATTGATAGTAAATTGATTGAACCCAACAAAGTTTAACTATTTTCATAACAATGTCTGTTCTTTCGGAGTCCCAAACTTCATCTGCGACTTTAGGTGGTGACCTCACAGCTACTTTTTCTTAATACGTGGCTTATTTTAAATAAATGCTTTGAATGCCGAGAGAAGCCATTTTTTTTTGTCGTAGTAAATTCTCGAAGAAATAAAGCTTAAAAATCGAGAATGTTTTTTTATATGTATAAAAGATGTTATTAGTCACATAACAACGATATAATTTTAGATGCCCTACGTTTTTTTCTTTTTCTTCTTTTTAATAGTGGAAAACAAAATCCTGTTTGAAGTATAATATTACCAAAAATTATTATTTCTAAGATACAAAAAGAAAAAGATAACTATTTCATTTTAAAGCACGCTATCAAAAGTTTTCGAACACTGTTTATATTTGTTTTTCTTTTTCAGATACTTTTAAACTAAGCTTCCTTTCGATAAGAGATTAAGACTTAATAATAGACTCAATGAATTTCTTTCTTAGTCAAATGCAATCAGTGCTGTCAACGTCTACTTATTTATTCAAAAGACTTGGAAGTTAATTGTACTTTTTATAGCATTGATGATTGAAGAATTAAAAGTCTCGCCATTATTAAGTTATTGTTCTTGTACTACGAAACTGCATTGTTTAATCTGAAAAAAAAATAAGCTTCCCACAAATTTTAAGAAGAAATGTATGGAATGAAATAAACCTTTTGAAAAATTCATCAGGATTAAAAAGTATCACTGTGGCAAACGTTTAATTTTATAACACCATGATTTTCTAAGCTTAATTCTGTTTAAAAATGAATGCCGTGTTTGGGTACTCTGTGAAGAATATAAAAAATAATGAATCAGTTTTCTTTATGGGAACTCTGAATAATCAAACTTAATCCTTTATTTTACAGAATTCAAGGCCTGTAGAAAAGGAAATGGACTTGGATTACGAAATAAGTCCTTAATTATATGAAGAAAGGAAAACAAATCACAGTTGCTTATATTTTAAAGCTACTAAATAGGTTAACTTTCATTTGATGTTTTTTAAATACTATACTCGGATTTAATATTAATTAATTACCTCTCTCTATATATTAGGTAGGGGAAAAAGAAATTCATTATTTTAGCATGAAACTCAAAATTCATTTAACATGTTTCGGATCGTCCGATTTATGTCAAATATGTACCTTTTTGTTGTATAATTTGTTGCGATTTTAAAGGTAGGTTCATATTGCCTCTCTCATAGAAGTCTTGGCCTTTATTGGCGAAAAATAGTAATCGATTTTCACAATCTTCTCTTGATCTCAATTTATTATCGTTCAGGAAGTTTTGAAATGCGAGAGAAAAGTGGTAATCGTTTGATGTCAGATCCGGACTAAATGGTGGATGCATTAAAATTTCCCAACCAAGCTCCCAGAATTTGTGGTGAGTCACTACAGAAGTATGTGTTCTGGCGCTGTCCTGATGGCGCTGTTCTGTCTTCTGTTGGCCAATTTTGGCCGTTTCTGGTCAGTCGCTAGCTTTAAATGGTCCAGTTGTTGACAGCAGAGATTTTAATTTAGTGTTTGGGCCTACGGAAGCAACGCGTAATAAATGATTCCTTTCCAGTCCCACCAAATACACGGTAGAACCGTCCTGGATATAGTCCTGGTTTGGCCACCGTTTGAGCTGCTTCACTGCGCTTTGACCACGATCGTTTACGCACCATTTCATATCTCCAGTCATCATCCGTTTAAGAAATGGGTCGATTTCATTCCGTTTGACCAGGGCTTCCCAAATGAAAATTCGATCCATCGCGTTTTTTGGTGTTAATTTGTGTTGCACCCAAACATCGAGCTTCTTTTTGAATCCAACTTTGTTCAAATGGCTTAAAACTATTTTATAGTCGATCTTTAGCTCCTAGGCGATGCTACGACTACTAACACGCCAGTCAACTTCGATTATTTGTGTGATTTTATTGACATTTTTGATGACCAGCCTGCCTGTGTGAGAGGCAATTTTAACATCAAAAATACCTGAACGGAATCGACGAAACCTAAATTGCACGTAATGAGCTGTTACAGTATTGGCATTGTAAATACCATTCACAGTTTCAGCCGCCTGGCTTGCATTTTCGCTTTTATCAAAGAAAAACTGTAAAATGTACCGCATTTTCTCTTGGTTGACTTCCATTTTTAACCCCCTGTAACTCACAACTGAATGGACTAAACAGAAAACAGCAAACTAATTTCTTTAGTGTGAAATATCACCTTGGCAACGAGCATAAATTTGAAATTGTTTGATCGATACTTCATGAGATGTTGACACTACAGACATCTACCGAAAAAATAATGGATTTCTTTTTCCCCAACCTAATAAAAAGTTTTTTTGCGGTGCTGTAATAAATTTATTAATACTCAGGGTATACACTACTGGCCATTAAAATTGCTACACCAAGAAGTACAGATAACAAAATGACATATATTGGACAAATGTATTATACTGGAAATAACAAGTTTCAAGAAATTTGGATACATAGATCCAGAGAAATCATTACCCAGAACAACCAACTCTAGTTGGAATGATAGCACTTATACGCCTGATCATTGAGTCAAACAGATATTAGATGGCAAGTGCAGGAGATACAGAGGTCCATGCAGCTGCAACAAGATGCTACAGCTCATCAACCGTAGTAACTGGAGTATGGTGATGAGCCAATCACTCAGCAGCTATGGAAAAGACGTTTGCTTTTGGCGAGAGATCTGGTGAATGGACAGGCCAGAGCAACAGCTGAACATTTTCCTGCATCAAGGAAGATCCGTACCATACCCGCAACATGCGTTCATGCATTATCCTACTGAAACGTAGGGTTTCGCAGAGCTCAAATAAAGGGTGTAACCAAGGGTCCTAACACATCAGAAATGTAACGTGTACTGTTCAAAGTGTCATAAGTGTGAACAAGAGGTGAACGAGAGGTGTATCCTTAAGCACGCCGTATCTTTACGCCTGGTGATGGGCCAGTATGACGATGATGAATGCATGCTGCCAATGTTGCGTTCACCATGTTGCCGACGATCACAGAAGAGACATCTTGGTGCTCTATAAAGAATCTAGATTCATCAAAAAAATGACGTTTCTCCATTCGTGCGTCCAAGTTCGTCGTTGATCACACCATTGAAAGAGGTTCTGTCTGTGATGGAGTGACAAGGGTAGCCGCAGCCATGGTCTCCGAGCTGAGTGTCCATGATGCTGCAAATGTCATCGAACTGTTCGTGCAGACACTTGCTGTCTTGCAAACGACCCTAATTCTTGATTCAGGGTTTGTGACGTGGCTGCACGATCCATTAAAGCTATGCGGGTAACACGCCTGTCTTCTCGGCTGCTAGTAATAGTGGGCCGTTGAGATACAGCACGGTGTTCCGTATTACCGTCCTGAAACCATAGATTCCATATTCGGCTATCAGTAATTGGATCTCGTCCGACGCGAGCAGCAATACTACGATATGATATTCCGCAATCCTGGTACGCTACAATTCGACCTTAAGGGGGTCCGGTCCGGCACTTCCATAGGAGCACATGTTACATTACGTAAGTTTATGTACCTTTTTCTCAGAAACTTCCAGCTACTAATAGATGATATTTTCACAGTAGGTTATATGTGTCATCAATAAGATTTTAATAGAGGGTTTTTTGTCTTTTTGTTAAATATTAAAATAATTATGAATTTTTTAAAAAAAATGCCAAATTTTTTTTCTTTAAAATTTAGTTTAAAAATACATTATCTAAAACAGTTCACTAGATATATCTTATTCCCTCCATTAAAATATGTAAACTTGTGGAAAGTATGCACACTGAAATTTTGAGGATCCTACATTAATTAGTTTTTGAGAAAAACGTCCATAAAGAGAAAAGCATTGCATTTTGAGAAAAAAGGCTTTAAAGTAAAAATTTACAATTTGTCAATGAGAGTCGCTTACTTTAGAAAAATAAATAAACACACTTCTAATTATCGCATTTCTATATATCATACGTCATTTTAAGCAGAATTGTTTAAACTTTTAAAAAATGTAAAAAAAGTTAAAATCGATAACTTTTTAAAAATTCATGTGCCGGACCCTCTTAATCAAAGTCAGAAACGTGCTGGTACACATTTCTGCTTCTTACACGAGGCATCATAACAACTTTTTCAAGGCAACAACGTCCAAATGCACAATTTCTGCTTGAGATACCGGTCGAACAATTTCCTCATCTAAATACATTGTAAGCGTCGCTACCGGCGTCTGCTTTGTCTGATTGCGCTGAATTGTTAATCATTTGCATAGATCAACACTATCTTTCTGTTGTTTAAATTTCACGTTTGTAGCATGTCGCCTTCTTAGTGTAGTAATTTTAATGGTCACAGTAGTGTTGTAAGTGCAAATAGGTCGTTTAAAGTGTAATTTAACTGAAGAGAAGCACCAAGAACGAATTTTGCGAAAAAAAGAAGATATAGAAAGTGTACAAAAGACAGAAATTTTTAGAGGAGATTAGTTAGAAAAAGTTTGTACAAGGAGGGTTGGTTAAAATGAAAAAAATTCTATTTTAAAATTGTATTCAGTGCTTTTGTGGATTCAGGTGTGTTTTGTATTTGAGAAAAATAATATTTATAATTTTCAAAAATTATATAAAAATAATTAATAATGCACAGGAAACAACAAATAAATTTGTAAAAGGAAGTAGAAAAATCATTGCAAATTAAGACGAATTATAGTTCATCCTAGGGCTATAGAATGAACAATCAATATATATATATTGTAAGAAGAAAAAAAAACTATTTTACTTAGTAGCTCAACTTAAATGAATCAACTTTAAATATGCAATAGGAATGAGTATTTTATTAGCAAGTATTTTTATTTTGAATTTCGTTTCAAAACAATTCATATATTCAAAATGTGTTTACTGTTTTAAAAAATCTCAGTGTAATTACATTTCAATTGATTAGGTTTAGAAGTATTTTGCTAATGGAAAGGTTTGATTTACAAAGAAAATAGATTTTTAAATTTTACATAATCGAAAATGTTAATCAGATACGTTTTTAATACAATTTTATCTTTTCCTGTTTGTTTTCTGAAAATTATAAATCCAAACACTAAAGAAATCAAGGAAGAAAAATTAATTAAATTCATTTTTCCGAAAAAGATATATGTATTGTAAGAGCAGAAGTAAAAAGTTACAATTGATTCATTATTTTGTTTATATAAAAGGAATGTTTTTTAACTAAGGTAAATATAAATTGTAAATAAGAACTTAATACATTATAAAACATATCAGAACTTTCATAAAAAGCATTTCATTTAAATTCTGAAAATGCCTTAAAGGAATTTTCACTTAGCAACAAAAGGAACACTATTATAAAATTCAAATGGATGTAAGACTGCTAGGAAGATCTAATAAAGCTTATTTTGTATTTGAATAAATACGGTATTAAAATGTTTTTTAAAGGAAATCACTTAAGGAATCAAATTTGTTTTTTTTTTGTCGTGAAATATATAAAAAGGACAGGAAACCTATTTACCCTTCATGTTACTTAAAATATCATTAAATTAAAATACAAATTTTAATATTGGGTAGATCTTATCTGATATTCAAAAGCAGAAAAATATTGATTAAATGAACACTTTTGCATTTTGAAACATTAAATTTTTTTTCTAAAAAGTACTTCAAAAAGCATATTTCTGGTTAGGATAAATTACTTCCGGTATCTTTTTTTTTTATCAATGTAGAAACATATTTGAGTTAGCTGGAGTTCATTTTCAATGAATTCCTTTTATAGGATTTCCGGTGAATTCATAAATTCTTTAATGAATAATAATATACAAATAAAAATTTTCTATGGAATTTCGAAGTGTTTAGCTCATATTTTTCTCTAATAGCAACTGCTTACTGCTGGTTAGTTATTTTCATAATTTTCAAAAATTATTAGGAATGAAAATGGATTTTATGTAGCATTAATATTGCTTGCAATTATTTATTTCCATTTTTTGGAAATCAGACTTCTTATATGTGCTATACAGTAGAACCTTTTTTTTTGTGCGGTACTTTTTTATTCAAATTTATTTTTGTGCAATTTGTTTTGTGCGATTTTATTTTTGCGTGATTTTATTTTTGTGCGATTTTATTTTTGCGTGATTTTATTTTTGTGCGATTTT
>BMAV01021226.1:346582-377565 GCA_019973955.1 Trichonephila inaurata madagascariensis | reverse complement strand
ATACAAAATGTAATCTCATTGCAGTCCGGTATGGAACATCAAGAGTTTTGTGGTATAAAAACTGTAATCTTATCGCATCCCGATATGGAACATCTAGAGGCTGTGATATAAAAAAAAAGGAATCTCATTGTAACACGAACAATAAGAGGGTCGTGATATGAAAAGTGTAATCTCATCGCAACCCGGTATGAAGCATTAAGAGGGCTGGGATACAAAAAATGTAATCTTACTGCATCTAAGTTTAATAATTCAATGCATCCGTTTCACAGAAATATCGCTTTGTAGCTTGGAAAAAGCGTAACTTTTTCGTCGAACATCACGGAAGTACATAAACAATTGCTTAGAGCTGGCATGTCAAACTCGTATGATATTGTGGGTCACATGATCTATTTTATATTAAGTTGGCTCTTTTGAATGTACAAAAAATTAATAAAATACGGTTTTTAGAGAATGATTGCATTATGTATTCATTGGACTCAAAATTTATTTATATTATACTTACACAGTCATTTCATATTCCATGTGAGTTTTACAATTAAACTACTAATATTTCATACTTTTTATAAGAATACAAAAAAAGTTATAAGAGAAATAGCGTGTGTGTTTTTATATATATAATATTACTTTTTAGAAGATATTTGGCACCGTTTTTCACAAAGCAAGTCATCAAAATTTAGTTGAACATATTGACCTGATGAAATATTAATAATTGAAAATAAATGTTGATATGGGGGTGGGGGGTGTTCTTGACCTTTCTGATTTTTTGTTATTTTTCATTGAAAAAAATAGTTGCTCACATAAATCAGTGATACGGAACATATTCATTGTACGCGTAACAAACACAGACTTTTTTTTACCATCCTTGAACAAATTTCGTAACATCACCGAATAATTCATATACATAAGATATTTATCTAATGCATAAATATCATTCGAAACAAGTAATATATATATATATATAAATTAAGTCAATTCCTATTTAGATCAAAGGAATTTTTTATTTTAGCTACTTTTTATTAAATAGTTACAATTAATATAAATATGTATATACATAGGACAGAATCACAACATTATAAGTGATAATTTATTTTTATTCATTATCATTAAAGTATCGTATTGTCATCCAAAACAATCGTGAATATAAAATTTCAGTTCAAATGAATGCTTTAAAACGTGAGAAAAAAAAGTCTTTCAAAGTTTTGGCCCAAGCCGCTAAAAATGAAACCAACGTGTCTGTATCTCTAATTCTTTAAATAATTAGTTTGAATCAATTAATTTTTATTAATTATAATTAAATTACTGTATTGCCATCCAAAATAATCATGTATATAAAATTTCAGCTCAATTGAGCGCTTTAAAATGTATTTTATTAACGATTGAAAATTTCACGAAGATAAATAAAAAAAATAAATAAATGTATAGAGAGTGTGAACTAATAGTAGGAATTGAAAAAATAATAAAACCATGAAATAATGTTGATGAAAAATAAATTTTTTGTACAAGGAAAGAAATGACGTAAAATAAATCATTCAAAATTGATTTGTAAGACATCCTTTGAGATAAGATGTTCACTTCAGGAAATAAATAAATTCCCAGGACACAGTCAAAACAGTCGTAAAACGATCCTTTCTCACAGAAACTCATTTCAAAGCAAAACTAATCTCCAGAAAGGATCAGGGAATCACCTTTCATTTGAAATGAAAAATACTTACGAATATAATTCCAACTGGAGGAGAGTCTTGTGTAACTTTATTTGAAATAAAACACATATATAATGTTCAAATAAAAAAAAAGAAAAAAAATTGTGATATGTCTATACGCTTTTCTGGATTTAATTTGATTTTAACTTACGCCGCATTGAGAAGCAATGCGAAAGCTATTGGCGACGGACCTCGAAATTTAAACCATGGTCAAGTGACGGGTACAACACTGAGCTGGCACCTAGCATTCCAAACTTTCACTTCATGACAAAAGGAAGGACTTTGGGCTTCTATAGATTTAAGGCATATCAGCCTCTCTACACACCGAGACCTTAAGGTATCCGACTAGGTTCGGAGATAAATTTTTCAAAAATTGATTTCCTGAATAATTTTATTGTTTTAAAGAACATAAATAGGCTTAAAAAGTAATAACTATTAAATAACTAACATGTTTCATCCTTTTTTTTTAAAAAGAAATGCTTAGAAAAATTTAGAAAAAAAAAATGTTTAGAAAAATTTAGAAAAAAAAAAAAAAAAAATTAAAGCAAGAAAAACGTGATAAATAAAAATAAATTGCACATTATGCAATTTTAAGGTCATTGATATACTTCTTGATCCTTCTGAAGTTACACAAACCGCAGGATAATAAACAGTTTAAGAAATAAATATTTCATTAGCATTTAAATTTGATGGTCATGATTTTTCGTCAAAATTACTGCATGTTCTAAGCTAAAAATGGCTGTAAAATGTGATTAAATGTAGCTGTCTTAAAACCTGCGGTTTGTTACACTCTGAAGGGCCCATAGCATATATGTTATAAATTTCATTGCATTTGATTGGTTATTTAGAAGATATCCCGTTCTTCGTGCACAAATTATCATAAAAAGTTCATTCATCAAAAAATGAATTTAAAAAACAAATATTTTTATTAATTAAATAAAGTAAATGCTACAAAAAGAACTTAAAAAACTCCAGTTTTATATATTAGTCCTTCTTCCTTAATAATTACTTTCTTTTTTCCCTAATGACCCAAACAACACCAAACATCAAACACCTAAAAACACTTTTTCAACCTAGTCGGATACCTTAAGGTATCCGACTACGTTCGGAACCGGGATTTTGCAAAAGCGCTTAAATGGATAATTTTCATGATATTTAGTGTCACTTAGATTAGAATAGAAGTATAAAATTGTTTTAAGGTCATTTTGACAAAAAAAAATTATTTAAATACAATATTTTGGCTAAAAATTAACTTAGAATAATCTTTTTTCAAAATGTTCTCCTTTTATGAAAAATGCTTCTATTATATTATAATATTTTGCCTGTATGTAGCTCAAACCTCTTTGCAGAGGCTCACCTAGAATGTTTGAAATATATAACTTAGAAGTGGTTTTATCCATATTTTACGACAACAGAGGGGAGTAATTTTATGAAAAAACGCCGATAATTATTTTAAATGGTGGTAACTCTGAAAATAATGTGAAATTTTTAAAATTTCAAGTTGAGCCTCTGTAGAGAGGTCTGAGCTTTTTATAGGCAAAATATTGTTATAATAGAAGCATTTTTCATAAAAAGAGAACATTTTGAAAAAAGATTATTCTAAGTTAATTTTTGGCCAAAATATTGTATTAAGATAATTTTTTTTTGGCAAAGTGTCCTTAAAATGTGACACTAAATATCTTGAAAATTATCCATTTATGCGCTTTTTTAAAATCACTGTTCCGAACGTAGTCGGATACCTTAAGGTCTTATCACACGTAAAGCAATTTCTATTTCAAGCAAACTTTTCGAGCAATTTCTACCTAGTTGTAATAGTTGTACAAAACAAAAAACACATTCTGAAATTAAAATATGCTTAAAATATTTTGAGACCAGGCCGGAGTAAAATGAATAAATACAAATATGAAAATTTTACGATGAAACTTATGCGTCCCTTGTATACCCTGGCTGAAACAACGTACGAGTTCGCTTAACGAATTTATTTATGTGCGATGGTATTGTTTTATAGATGTTAGCCTAAAAGTGGCAAAGGCAAAAGTCGGAAAGTTGATTGGTTGTAGGGTACTTTCAGGTATGATGAACCATGGGACACATGCGTGACGCCGATTAGGCTTTGAACTCATTGACAGCTGCTAGCCCGAGGTTACCTAGCTCTCGATTCATGTAAGTGCCAATTGATTCATGTTAGAACTATGTGCTGACATTAGAACAGTGATATAAAAAAATGCTGCAACCAAGCGCAAAATTGACATTGACGTTAATATTCCTAAATCATTTTACAACAGGATCACGAAAGAAAGAATGGTGAAGTCTTGGAACCAAGAATATCTCATTTCTAATAAAGGGAGCATAACAAAGAAATTTTTTCCAACCATTAATAAAAGACTGTCACGCCATCATTTTTACACTAACTACAAAATAACCCAATTTCTCACTGGTCATGGTAATTTCAAAAGCTAATTGAACAAATTTAATTTAGTTCCGGCATCTTCCTGTGATTGTAATATTGGAGGCGAGGAAAATGTAGAACATGTGCTCCTTCTGTGTTCGAAGTTTGCCAGAGAAAGAAAGATCCTCAGACTGGCTTTCAAGGGACTTAATATAAATTGGCCTCCAAATTTTCACCAACTTCTTTCTACCAGAAATGCTTTCAAAAATTTCTGTGAATTTGTTGTAAATATTTGTATTTCTTCTTAATCTCAATATATATTTTTTTATTTTTTGTTTCCCCTGAATGTGTGCGTATTACTTACTTCTGTGTAAGCCCCGTGTGATACTTTGTGGTGCACGGGGATTTTATAATTGTCTTCAATAATAAAAAAATAAATAAATAAAAAAATCATTGAAGTCGTTGGTCGCTGATTTTCTTTTGAAAGGTATCTCTTTACAAGCAGACGGAATAAATTGATAATGGTTATCGGATGTTCCCTTACATAACGTTGTTGTAAAAATAATGCAGTATATGGCTTCTCGTGAGTTATAATTCTTCTCTCATGATCATTTATCTGAGGTTCGTTAATTGTTCATTTTCTCTCATGTAAAAGGACAAAGTAATATTTGAAAAAATTTTAAAACAAGAAGAAACAAGTAATAAAAAAAAAAAAAATCAAGTCAATTCCTACTTAGATCAAAAAAGAAACATTTTTTTTGGCTACTTTTTATTAAATAGTTACAATTAATATAAATATGTATATACATAGGACAGAATCACACCATTAAGTGGTGATTAATTTTTATTCATTATCATTAAAGTATCGTATTGTCGTCCAAAACAGACGTGTATATAAAATTTCAGTTCAACTGAATGCTTTAAGACGTGAGAAAAAAAAAACCTTTTCGAGTTTTGACACAAGTCGCTAAAAAGGATGCTAACGTGGCTGTTTTTGTAATTCTTTAAATAATCAGTAGTTTTAATCAATTAATTTTTATTAATTATAATTGAATTAATGCATCGTCATCCAAAATAATCACGTATATAAAATTTCAGCTCAATGGAGCGCTTTAAAATGTATTTTATTAACACACTCCACCAAGATAAATAAATAAAAAAAAATTAATAAATATATAGAGAGTGTGAGCTAATAGTAGGAATTGAATAATGACCCAATGCCGTGCTGCCTTAAGAACAGTTTTTTTTTGTGTGTATGGGGGGGGAGGAAGGCAAGGATGCTTTCTGGTAAGAGGATTGTCATTAACCCAACAGCACCTACTCCAGAACTTCCTTAGTGTCGAGACAGGTAGAAAATAGTTTGGTAGTAAAAAAGGAAGTAAATCAGTGTGTGTTTAAGTCTCTCAGTTCCGGGATTTTGACGCTCACTTAAATTCATAGTTGTATTCATAAATATTACAAAGTGTATGAAATATATAATTTAATTAAGGTATCCGACTACGTTCGGAACCGTGATTTTAAAAAGGCGCATAAATGGATAATTTTCATGATATTTAGTGTCACTTAGATTAGAATACATGTATAAAATTGTTTTAAGGACATGTTGACAAAAGAAGTGATTTAAATACAATATTTCGGCAAAAAATTAACTTAGAATAACCTTTTTTCAAAATGTTCTCCTTTTGTGAAAGATGTTTCTATCATAATAATAATTTGCCTGTATATAGCTCAGACCTCTGTACAGAGGCTCAATTATGAATTTTGAAAAATTCACTTTATTTTCAGATTATAACCATTTGAAATAATTATCGGCGTTTTTTTCATAAAATTTCTCCCCTCTGTTGTCGTAAAACATGGATAAATCCACTTCTATGTTTCAAAAATTCTAGTTGAGCCTCTGTACAGAATTCTGAGCTATATACAGGCAAAATATAATTGTATATAATAGAAGCATTTTTCACAAAAGGAGAATATTTTGAAAATGGATCATTCTATGTTCATTTTTTGTCAAAATATTGTTCTTTAATAATTTTTTATGTAATACTATTCTTAAAACAATTTTATATACATTTTCTTATCTAAGTGACACTACATATCATAAATATTATTTATTTATACTCTTTTGCAAAATCACGGTTCCGAATGTAGTCGGATACCTTAACCAAATAAATCTATTTCATAAAATTGGGAATATGATAAAATGAACCCATTTTTTGATCCAATATTTTATCAACAACACTTACTCTGTGATTGTGAAGTATACTCGTAATCGCTCAAATTTTTGTGAAACACATAGTTGTGCGCCATCAAACAGGTGTTATTACATAGCGTCCAACTTATAAAAATATAGGTTATTATTGTGTATTCTTCTTCAGGAAGAAATTTAATATCTACCTCTTCTTTTCGTTGTCCAAAAAGGCAATTTAATAATACGATATAGTTAACTTTAGTTAGGAAATAAAAATGGGCTTGTGATAGTAACAGGAACTGTAGCATACACATGAGTCATAATTATAAAATTAAGTAAACAAATACAAAAAAAATCTCTCACGCAAAACATTTGAGACAGGATGTTCTTATTTATTCTTTAATTCTTTTGTTGTGCTTAATTTCATATAATCTACAGCTACAAGAACATTTAATTTTAGGATCAGTTTAATTAGATAAATGTACCCTTTCACACTTTTCTAAAATTTTCATGAGAATAGGAGCGAGATTGCTTGATAAAATTCTCATCACAGCTTCCAAGTTAATGTCAGCCAGCTTGCATCTATATTTATTCTTGTGGATCTACATGCAAGAAAACTTTGCACAAAAATATATGTTGACCCAAATATAGAGAACATTTTCTGTGCCTGTTTCAGTGGTGTAACGGAGAACATATGGGCCCTCCTACAAAGTCAGGTTTTGGGCCGCCAATTTGTATTTTACCAAGAATAGGTACTTGGCGGCTGACAGGTTCTGGGCCCCCTGGAACCCTGCTCCCCCGTTATGCAGGGGTTGCGGGGTTGTACGTTATGCCACTTGTATTTCTGATGTTTTGACACTCTAGGTGTGACGCAAAATAAAAAAAACTTCTTTGAACACCACTGGTTTATCCGAAACAACATTTATTTTGCTGTAGGCAAAATTAAATTTTTTCATCTTTATGAAAATAATTTGGCCAAGATTCACAAATACTAACTTTTAAAGTTTTTATGACCAAAGTAAAACATGATACTTCAAACATACAATATTCTTCGACGACAACTTTGCGATTTTCAATGTAGCGTAACAATCACTCTTTTTTGTCATTGTGTCTATCTCGAAAAAACGAACTTTTGAGCAAACGGGAAAAAAGCCTTCTTTTGAACGATGAGAAATATACTTGTCAGGCGTCAGGGATTTTTGAATAAGCTGCCACTAAGGGATCATCAGTCAAATAAAACTTTTACTCCGCCGAAAGATTGTTACATCAAAAAAGATGAGGTTTGTAGAACATTTTAAGAAATTTCAGAGTTAGTAACTTTTTTCTAGATAACGAGTCATTTTTTTCTGTTGTAAAAACTTAATTTTTTGTGTAAATGTATAAAGTTAAGTAATCTATTGTTTTATGTACTAGTAAAAATATATACTCTTAATGCAATAATGGTTTTATACATATGATATAATTATTTATATGACACATTTATAGTAAAATTGCAGAACTTAACTTTTTTCTAAATAGAAAAAAAAAAAAAAAAAAACAAATAAATATTTTAGAAAATTATTTTGTTTTAATTAGTTGTACTCATTTTGGAGTTTATTTATCTCAACCACAAATATATGTATAATCTTTTTAAGCTTGCGTTTAGCCAAAGACTCCCCAATTTTTCCTCCGTTGACTCTTTGGATCTGTACTTAAAGTACACGAAACTTCAGAGCTCTAAGTTTAAGAATGTGAATCACCTGAGCTCTAAATTTAAGTAGACTCATTGACTTAAGAATTTGCTTCCGGAGTTGCAAGAGTGAGATTATAATGAAACTTGGCATGAAACTATATGTAAGGCAGATATGTAAATGATCAGAAATGGAGCGTACAAGGCCATCGGAGGATGCTGAACTTTGTTTTCCTTGGATTATTATTTTTTTTAACACTAATGGGGCTGCGCATTTGTATTTTTTACCTTTTCAGGCCCATTTCCTTCCCCAGGAGCTGGTATCACTTTTTATTTCTGCACCATATAGGCGATACCAATTGCTGCAAGTAATTTTGACTCCCAGTTTTCTCCCCAGAGAGAGGCACCTGAGATCTGACGATGAGAAGTTGAACTTAGGAATTTTAAATTTTGCCGAGGGCACCCAAGACAAACGGGCACTCCAAGGGATTTTTTACATGCCGCATAACCATACGGCATGACCGCTGCTTATTTTCTGCATCATGAAAATCCACCGACTTGGGCCGAGGTCGAACCCGCAACCTTGGGTGCAAAAGACCAGCGACAAACCAACTACATCACCCAGATAAGCTGATATTATTTGCATGTATTTAATCTGTTGCGGACGCTTTTGAACTACAGATGCCATTACACCGACATCGGAAACAACACGAGCAGCTGCAAGAGATTGAGAGGGGAAGAATCATAGGTTTGATGAAACTCGAGTGGTCAGCTAGGCAAATAGCTCGCCCCCTACGCCATTCTCACTTCGCTGTGAGGTGGTATTAAAACAAGTGAACAAAAGAGATCTGTTACATAGTGATCAGGCTCAGGATGCCCTCAACAGACCAATAAAAGTTCAGAAGACTGGCACATCTTACGAAATATACGCACGCATAGCGCAAACTGTCTCTTTGTCCATTTTGAATAAGCAGGTAACTCCTTCACTATGGGTCTCTGTGTTATTCCGCAACATCGCAAGTCGCCTACCTGAAGGACAGTTGTCATCGTGGCTTTTATTACGTATAATGCTATTGAGATCCACACAGCGTTGCCTCTGCTTTGAGTGGTGTCATGTTGAAAGAGACTGGACTGTAAACGAATGGAATCAGGGGTTATCTTCAGCTAGGAATCCAGATTCAATTTGGATAGTGATGGCAATAGTGTGCGTGTGTGGAGGCTTCATGGTGAACGCCTCAATCCTGACTTCGCTGTACAGTGACACATCACTCCCAAAACTGGTAGGACGGAACGGTAGCCATCGCATATGACACGCGGTCATTACTAATATTGATCCACTGAATCATGGCTTCTCAGAGATACATTGGTGACATTCTCCAGACGCATGTATTGCCATTTCAGGGATCACAGAAGCCATTTTTCAACAGAACACTGCTTACCCACACACAGTACGGAGTTCATAGGACTGTCTCCGCCACATTTCCACCCTTCTCTGGACTACTTGATCCCCAGATGTGTCACAAGCTGAGTATATCGGGGATCATTTAGGATGGCAAGTTGTACAGTCTACAAATGTAATCGAATTAGAGGTACGTTTACAGACACTGTGGAACGAAATGTAGCAGAACATCATACGAGACTAGTATGTCTTAATGCCCGGCTGTATTGCATCATGTATTCATGCTATAGGTGGCACAAAAATGTACTAAAAACATTTATTTTTTACTTTTCATACAATAAAGGATCATTTTGCTTTGATATTGTTATTACTTTCTCACATCAACGTTTTATTTACATGTGCAAAATTTAAAATTTTTCTGGCAACACTTTCTTTGTCCGCAGATTTTTATTACAATGATTGTAAGTGGAACCTCTGAGTTCTAAATTTATGTAGATCTTCTAATTTCTAAAATTTCATCAACTCTTTGAATCATAAAATTTATTGTGTGGGCACTCTGAGTCTTAAATTTGAGTATGTGTATCACCTGAAAACTATTTTTTTTTGCTAAAACTTCCGCATTCAGTTATATAATATTCTAAAATGGAATAGTTTTTTTTCATTCATTAAATTATAATTTAAAATTTCAATATAATTTAAAGTATAATAGATTGTTAATTTAAACAATATCAAACTTTTTAAAAAAAGTGAACTAAAATTTAATTTTCTCAAGCTTTATTTTTTTGAAGGAATTAGAATGCATACTTCTAATATCCAACGAGTCATCACTGTTTGCAGCGACTCATATAAAAATAGCTTTTTACAGTAATAAGGATAGGTAGCAAAAATAATAAATATCATCACAACGATATCGATAAAATCAATATAAAAGGTGTTGCGACTCTAAGGTCGCAAGTGTAGTTTGTAACTCACAATGAACAGACGTTATGAAAATAACTGAGTTTATTTGTTTATCAGTTTACTGTCAAGCAAGATTATTATCCGAGGGAGCAGTTGAATTAAATGGCTACACTAAATTCTTGAAACAAATAATTAAGAGCTTAACTGAGTGTGATCCGATGAAAGCGTACTCGCCAGGTTTTGCCCGGGTCAACTGTATATTCTGGTCCAAATCTCCCTATAAAGCTTTCCGATAGTCATTTAGTGATCTTAGTATAATTGCAGCCTAATGACTAACTCTCACACTCACTTTGCTAGGGTTTAAATAGCAATCAAATTAGCATGAAATCAAGTTCTCTATCGGAAGGTGGTTTTGAACTCATACAACACTTAAAGAATTATTTCTCACGAAAATTAATAGAAGGGCGCGAATAGAACTCGTCACAAGGGAAACGATTTATTTTAGATTGTCTATGCACTTTCTTCTTTTATGCATTTTATTCGTAGTATATTCTTTACCTCTGAAATGGAAGCAAATGAATCTTGAGAAACCCTACATACTTATAAGTAAAAATAAAATAAAAATCTTTATTTTAGTCTTGCTTAAGTAATTTACTTTTCATGAGAGTTGAAAATAACTATACATATTAAAAATTCGTAATCAAGCCAGACAAATGAGTAAAATAAATTTTAAACGAATGCAACTGTCTTCTTTCTCTTCTCTACAAATATAATAAGGTGATAGAGTTGTAGGTAATCCCTTCTGCACCTATCATAAAGCAAAAGCTTCCTTTTTTTGTCTGGGGATCTGAGGCAAAATCCGATAGACACATACAAAAAAAAATCCATTGTCAAGAATAATAAAATCCAACCTTACGGAAAGAAAATCACGAGAAAAGAAGAGAAGAAGAAAATGAAGGACATTGACTTTGTTTGTGGCTAGAGTCCATGACAAAAGTGGAGATAAAAAAAAATCTCTTACACATTGAACTTGAAACTTGTGGAACTTTACAATTTATTCGGAAATGGGCTGAAAAGAGAAGAGATATAAAACAAAATCTATCTCCTAAAGTTACAAGGAAAGGGATTTTAAATTCATTCAAACTGTGCTTTTCGAAAATATGGTAGATTGTAGATCTTAAAATAAGATATATGGTTCCATTGTGAATAAAGCTACTTCAGAAAAAAGGTCGTTTTTCAGAGTAATATTCTAGCAGCAGTGTTTTGTCACACCTGAATTTGCCTTGTAGGTGAAATCGAATTTTTCTTGCCAAGAGATTTCTAAGTAAATATCTTGCTGTCTTTTATATAGCTATTGAAATTTAAAAAAAAGTTAACTGTCACAGAGTTAAAGTTAACTCTGTTATAAATTAAGAGTCACAGGATCAAAACCATTCACTCAACAATTTAAATTTTAGAATTCATTTTCTAAGAAATATTAATATGAGTAAAATACATTTTTTTTCTAAAAATTCATTAATGTTACAAACAAACGTTACTAAAATCCATTACTGATTTGAAAAATTTACTTATTGTTATGCAGGGTGTATACAAAATAGTTCGGCAAAAAGAATGATTTTATGCATGTAATCTTCAGGGGGGAAAATTAAAGTGTTTATTGTTGCAAGGTAGAGAAATAGTCCAAGTTTACCATTGTCACAAATATTCGATTTGGAGGTTCTAGTTTGATATCACGGGGCACGCGCCAAGTTGCTGTTTATGTTCGCCAAGATGGGTGATAACATTACAATATGGTTACATTGATATTTTTATCGTCTGGCGATGTGGTTGCCATCGTGATAACGTATATTAGAATTAATTTTTGTTCATTTTTCATACGGTCATTTTTGTTCATTTTTTTTTATTTCAGAAGATTTTAATTCGATTTCCTTAAAAATTTCATCATTTTCACTACATTTCAATTATTTAATGATTATAATATAAAAATACAATTATTGTTATATGCGTTAATATACGTTAGTTATAATAATAGTTTATTATATTTATTTATAAATATTATTACGTATTATGTTATTTATTTATAATTATTATTATGTTATGCATCTATCATTTTTATTTTGTTATTCATTTCTAATTATTATTATTATATTACTTATTTATAATTATTATGTTATATGAGTATTCTTATGAATAATTTTTATTATATTACACACAATACGTTGATATTATATTTTTTTAACAATTACTATTAAATTATATTATAAGATTATTATTATATATAACATTTATTATTAAATAATACTATATGAATTTTATATATAATTACTATTAAATTATTATATAAGATTATTATTATAGGCTACATAATATTATTATTAGTACATGTACCTTTTTATTATATTACATTGATATTCATTATTTATTGATTGATTGTTATCTTCCTGTATTCTTCATTTGAAATATATTTAAATGATTTTCAAAACAATTCTTCAAAATTAACTTCCTGACGATTTGAAACAGCTACGCAGCCATCTTGGATTCCATTCCAGCGACAACAAGTGGTCTTGGCGTAATTTCTTCATCGCGCAAAGCAGTGCTTGGCAATTTGCCACGTGATATCAAACTAGTTTCGATGTGGCTTCCTTTCGTTACTCTGCAAATGTCCCGTCGGTAAATCAGTCCTTGCTGCAGATTTCTTTGCATGTTTCCGTGGATCAAGCGCAGATTCTTGATTTTAGTTTAGGTATGGATGCAGTAAATGATTGTCTACACTTGATTCTTTTCAAAAATCCATACACTGAAATACAGCGACGAAAGATCTGATGATCTTGGTAACCATTGAATAACATATCCACAACCAATCCGAACTGGTACCTCAGCATTGACGTAAGACGTAATGTCATTGTGGCATGCCATCCTATAAAAAATGTAACCTCCTGGCATTTTTCTTTGACATAAGGAAAGGATAGACATAAGGGAAATCTGTAGTAGGTCCAGATAAATAACATGAAATAACAATATCTCTTTTGGGGGCTTTTTTAATTAATTCTCTAACAGAATTTCATCGTACTTGAAAAGCAGAATGAATTTGATGAAATCAAAGATAACATTTCGCTGTTTCAGCACCATTGTAAATCTTCCTTATCTTAATGCCTGAGAAAGAATGATTATCGCTTGCTAAAAGATGACATCAGTTATGACACCTATTGCCCTTCATGAATAAACTTAGGATATATGTCATTACGGGTCTGACATTAAACCGGTTAATATCATTTAATATTTAGGAAGTTCTTAACTTACGAAAATGCCCAACTAATTTTTATTCGTTATAGTATTTCCTTAATACTATAACGAGTAATTGAAAATGCATTTGGATTGTGAATTCTGATTGCTTGGTGTAAATCTATTAAAATTTTACCTCGTAATAATAAAATAGATTTTTTCCTTATTTATATCAAATTACTCAAAAAAGGTTTTAGCGCTTATGATAAGAATATTTCTGTGCAGAACATACCATACCTCTGTTTATCTCAATTATTGTACAAGTGAATGTCAAAAAGTAAAAGGACTTTTGGAATTTCTCTTTTCAAGGTTTAGCAACAGAGCTAGTATCCAGAGCTGGACGAGGGGTAGTCGGCAATTCTTAAAAACAACGTGTTACTCGTCTTGCCTTGTAATCGTTGGGGTGCAGCAGACTGTTCAACATGGAAGTTCCATTGTCGATCTGCACCAAGCTAGAAAGGAGAACAGTAATTAACTTTTTGTTTTCAGAAGGTGTGAAACCTACCGAAATTATTGGTCGCATGCAAGCGCAGTATGGGGATAACTATTTATCGCGAAGCAAGACCTGCGAAGGGATAGAATGCTTCAAACAGGGTAGAAATTTCTTTATGTGACGTCGAAAGATCGAGCAGACCATCGACGTCAGTTACTAAGGACAATGTGCAAGTCGTTGATGGAAGGGATGACTTGTATCCAGCGCAGGTATCGCATATTCCACAAGCAAAAGAGCAATCACTCTCCTCCTTCCCTCCATGGTGTTGATAGACAAACGAGCTGCCATGTTTAACGGTCGGCTGCAATCCAGCGATTACGAGGGAAGGCGTGGGATTATTGTATACAAGTGTTGCCTACTACCCCTCATTCAACTCTGGATACTAGCTAGCGCTGTTGCCAAACCATGAAAAGAGAAATTGCAGAGTGTCCCTTTGCTTTTTCACTTTCACTGGGATAATAATGAGATAAACAGAGGTACGGTATCTTCAGCATTCATGTCTAAAAACTACCAATTTAAGAAAATTAATTAAAAATTCCGCTAGTTTTTAAAGAAAGAGAAGATTATAATTTTTATTCATGTTGTTCGTTTAAAATACATTATAAATAATGGAATGGATTCAGATTTATTTTTGAAAATGTTTAAAAAAAACTTTAGAATGGTTTTAGTTTTAATTAACATTATCTTTATTTCGGAAAATAAATAAGCCACAAAAGGTAAATGAAAATATTTCAGGAAAATTGCTTAGTTTAAAGTAAAAGTAAAGTAAGTGAAAAAGTAAAGTAAAGTAAATAATGAAGAAAAAGTTCAATGCAAATATATTTCAAGTTACTTAACATTAATCCGTCCAAGACCATAATTACATAATTGTGATGACGCGTTTCTTCCTCCAGGGCTCATGGTATCATAGATGTGATTGCACGTTCCCTGCTCTGAGTCCCATGAACACACCGGTGTGATTTGTGTTTGGAACGTTTTTATATTAATTTTTACAATGCGGTTAAACCTGTTTCTCTAGAATAATGTTTCACAAATCTTTGAACTTCAACATGTGATTTCGGTTTCGAGTTTTTTTTAGTTAGATCAGGAATATTTATGAATATAAAGGACTGCACATGTTTAAATCTTTCGAGAGAATCGGGCATTTAAAGATTCGTGATTTATTGCACTCTGGATTTCTGTTTATATTTTGCCTAAAATGAAAGCTTATTAGTTTTTTGGGCATCAGACATTCATAATAATTTCAGTATTTATTTTATTTTTATTTTGTTCAAAGTTACAAAAATAATTTTTATTCTCAAAAACGTTTAAAAAGCAGATATTCATAAAACAAACGCGATGACTCATTTTTAACGAAAAAAGAATCGTTTGTCCTTACTGATTCATTTTTAATTCAATAAGAACAAACGATTCTTTTTCGTTATTTTCGCAACCAGAGTAATCATAACCATAAGAACAGAAAACATAATACTAATGTGATACTAAGAGAGCTTTAAGGATTAATTAAAAATTAAAATATATAAATATATGTATATATATTAGTTGTTATTGAAAATATTTGTATCAGTTCAAGCCACTACAAGTTTATGTGGGAGAAAATTTATCATTTGGGATTTGCCAGATAGTGTTTTGTAAGTTTTGCGTCTGTTTTACTTAATTTAATCATCATGACGAAAAGAGTGAAAAGTGTACTTTTATTAAAATAAAAACATTTTCTTTAAAATTCGCAATTTTTTTAAAAAAATAGGGAAAATTTTTGTACTGTATATTCAGATATTATAAATGATATTACACAGTAAATTTTAGCGTATTTTATTGCATTAAACCTTTAGCGGGCAATGGCTAATTGGTCTAGCCCCATATTAAAAAATTGTCTCCAAGCTGGTGATGGATATTTAGTCTATCCACAAAATTTAATTGAAGCTAAAACGCATGAAAATCAATACAGATGGCAGCACTATAACTTTTTTTGCACTTCATGTCCTCTGATGGGTAGATAAAAACAGTTTTTCTCGGTGTAAATCTACAAATTGTATTTTGATTACTATAAATAAAATTTCTGATCTTTGAAAAAAATTTCGGCATGCCTTAAGTCTACTTTTCTTTCATCTGATTGAATTAAGCAAATTTGCAATTAAAAAAAAATGTTTCATTTAGGTTTTTGGAAAGTTATTATATGTGGATAGAAGCTCTATACACTGCCTACAAAAAACAGAAAAATGACCTAGAAATTTTCGCTTTTCTCCACTAGAGAGAGAACATTTGAATCATGTAAGATTGTTGGGGGTCGGAAATATAAGCAAACTCAGTTTACAATATGTGGTACAAGATTCTCGGGTTCGAAAATCTTTAGTACCTCTTTTCTGCTCGGAGAAAACGTTTGCATATTATAAAGTTCCATAGTGTAAATAGCTCATAAAATTTGTGAAAAAACTTGTTTAAATTCTCAAAAATATTACTTTATTTCTAACCTTTTATACTAAAATTAAATAAAATATAAAATGTGGATAGATACCAATTTCAATGTATATATATATATATATATATATATATATACATTCTTAGTAAGTATTCTACTTTGTACAATTGTTCTATTGTTATTTAATTACACATATACTTTGTATTTAATTGTTATTGAAATAGTTATTACATAAATGTCAATTTTTCATAAAAAAATTATTGTAATATGTGTGTGTGTGTGATTCATTATTTCTCTCTCTCTCTCTCTCTAACCTGAAAAGTAAGTTAAATGTTGTGCGCAGTGGCTATAACGTGTAGCCCCCCCCCCCCCAGGGAAAAAACCTTTGATCAGGTATTTTTTTGTGACTAAATAATGTTTATAGAGGATGGGAACATTACATTTATCAAGTACTTTATCACAGAAGAGTGTGTTTTAGCTTTGTGCCCTTAAAGGGTTAAAAATTTTATATGAGTTTTTAAAGGAAATTATAGGCTTAGCAGAGAAATTCGCCTGGTCTCATACGTGTGTATCCCCTGGGAACGTGTAAGCCTGGGGAAACGTTTTTTTTTTTATCCTTTCGCCGGTCATGAAGGGGTTACAGACATGATCAACAAATTTTAAGCCATTTTAGTACTTCATTAGATGAAGTTCTTGCAAATAAGTCTTTTATTACCTGGATATCTTTTCACATGATAGCAGATTATGCAGATAATTCAGGACCAAAATATAAAAGACGATGCCCAATTGGGAAAACATTCTCGAATATAGCATGCCAATTTTGAAAGATCCGGAGATGTAATTTCCTTTACTAATAAAGTCTTGTAAGCGTCTTCATTCGTTCTTTTCTAAGGAACTAAGATCTGCCATTTTATGACGCTTTGTGGACAAAGAAGCAGAGAAACAGGCCTCCCCGGACAAGAAACAAGTCTGGACATATTGGAGGATAAAAGAACGTTTCTTTATCTTGTCAATTTATAAGGAAAAGTTGAGTTTTTATGCTCTGCTCAGAATTTAATACAAAAGAAATTACATGTGTTTACTCTTCGAATGAGAGAGAGAGAGAGAGAGAGAGAGATCAAAGTTTTCAAAACTTTGTAAAATTTTTGTAGATTTGCTTTAATCTTAAATGTCTGAATCACAACTTAATGAGAAACAATACCCAGAAAAATCCCGCCTATTAATTAAAAGATATTTTCGTCACTAAACAAACAAATGTTGAGTTTAAATACAATTAACTTTAAGTTAAAATACAATTTGAGAGTGTAATAAAGCTTCTTATATATATTTTTATTAGAGTTTATTTTTACACACATCTCCAAAAATGCAATTTTTATAGGCAAAATTCTAGAAACTAGGGCTTTTTTTTGCAGTTTTTTAAACATTTTAACCCAATTAAAAGTTCAATATGTCTCTATGTAACTTTTATTTAAAGAAGTAAATCAGCATCAAGAGATTAAATCAGCGTTTCTCAAACTGTGGGGAGCGTGATAACTCTATGAGCATACTGAAAAGTCTAAAACAAATGATTATTTCTTAAAAATTACTAATTTACTGAAAGTAGAAAATCAAAAAATACATTCTGGCTTAATAAAAAATAAAATAGATATTTACAATCATATAATACACTTATAAATGCACCAGTACTGCACAATGTATTTTATAATTAATTTAACAATGCTAAGTTAAGAACACGTTTAATAATTACCAGTGACCCCATGGTCTTATCATATATAAAATTATATACAAACACATTAATACTTATCTTGATAATCTCTGTATGGTTTATAATTAATCCCTTAACTGCCGATTAAAAATTACGCGATTCGCTTCCCAATGCCACCGTTTTCCACGCAGGTGTACGTATGTGAAGTATAGAGGGGAGAGCAAGAAAATGAATAAATAAGCAAACCCTCTGAAATATGTACATTCTTCTCAAACACAGTCATGAAACTTTTATTGTTTTCCAAAGTCTTCGGAATAATTTTATGGATAGCAGGGCTCAGAAAAGATCCTACTTCGAACAGACGTATATGTACGTCAGGGGAAAATAGCGCTTTAGATGAGCAAGACGTTTATATACGTTGTATTGTAGCTTTAGCATCAAAGTATAGTATTATTGAACTCAGTACATTGTTATTGTATGGAGGGGACAAGATGAAAAATATGATTGAATATTGGGTCGCAAATATTGAAAGCTTCAGAAGCACTGGATTAAATCATTAAAAAATAAATGCATAAAATAAACTGCACAATGTATGATATTTTCAATCGACAACAGTTATTTTGTCGTACGTATAAAATGCAATTAACTATACTTAAAACATCTGTATTTACTTCAAAGCAAGTCAGTTGAAAAAAAGCTTATCCTACCCAAGTATTTCATCATAAAATGTAAAATTAATTTTTTGCGAGAAAAAAAAATGAAATATATAAATTGGAAAGATGATAATCTTGACATATAAGATCCCCAGAATCTGAAACTATAGAGATACACATTTTAAATATTGAAGATTATTTTTCCTTTGCAAAAATTCCATGCAATAGTTTGGACCGATTGAGGAATTGGTTTATTAATTACACCAAAGAAATATATATATATTTAAATTCAGGATTAGGGATAGAAATAATCAACTTGTGAGGTTTGTAGGAAAAGAAAACAACAACGAGAAGAGAATATGGAAAGAAAAATTGTAGACACTCCACCAAATAAGAGCTTTCACACACATTTCTTTTAAATCATTGGGCTACTTTATGGTGTTTTCTCTGATATGGGAATCTCATTTTGTAAGGAAATTGTGATGTATGTTAGTAAGCGTTCTTATATAAACGGAAATGTAGAGAATCGTCGATAACGAGGATGGTCAAATGGATGTGATGTCAATGTGATGTGTACGATTGGATGTCAAAAATACGTTAACGATTCAAGAGAAACTGAATAGAGAATTCAGAGAATTACGATTGAGTTTGGTTGAAAGGATTCCTGAATGAATCAACTTGGAGTTACTAGTAAAGCGCATTCACGTTTATCAGAAAGGAGACTTCAGTTAAAGATCCAAAGATAAATAGTTTTATTCCGATACACACTTTGTCTGGATTCATTCAGGGGCGGCACTTCACAAGTAAAATTATTTTTGATGGAATCAAATAAACTATTTAAGCATCTTCTATGCATATTAATTCGTATACAATGGTATCTGATATCTCAAAGATATCTTTCTCCATAATTAGAACATGAACTATATTATTTATTCCATACATTTTCTTTGAAATTTTTAACAATTTCTGACATTTATAGATTTATGAGACATCTAGTTTAAAGTATTCAAATTAATATTTGCGTAGTATATTGAGCTTTAACGTTCAAGGAAAACCATATATATTAAACAGTACATAATTTTGAATCAGAATTTATTTGAATTGAAAAATGTCTAGCTTTGAATTATGAGAAAATAAATCCTATGTACATTTGTATAATATTTGTTTCAATTCAGTTATAGGATATAATATGAATTCAGAACTTATTCAGAGCAGGTTTTAATCATTCACTTCACGATTTTTAAGCACCTTTTGGAGTTTCTAAATATTTATTAATATTTTCTTTTTTCTTTTATTCTCAAATAAATGCGCCTAAGAAGATTCTATAATTACCTTTGCTACAATGTTTGTTGAATAAGTTGTTCCTTTTATGTAGAAATATTACATATATATAACTTGGAATATAAACAACATTCAATATATATATGATAATATTCTGTAAGTATATAAGATAGTTTTGTGTGCTATATATAACGAGGGTTGGGTACTGGCGACGGACCTCGTATTTCTGAACCTCGGCTAAGTAACGAAGACAACATCTTTAGTTGAAGCCCAACTCTCCAAACATCTACACCACACCATAAACAATATTTAGGATGCCCTTTTTAGTAAAACTTTTTTGAACCATAGTGCTAATATTAATAGAAATAGTAATAAATATAAAAAAATTTATATAGTAGAAAAACACACTGTTATACATATTAAAATTTTTTTGAAATATTAACTGAAAAAAGTGCTCAAATTGTAGCTTGGTGTAAAACTAGTCTCATCTCACCCTTTCATCTTTCATTTTTATTTAATCTTAAATAATTTGAAAATACCTAATATTCAGAGAAAGAGACAGTTTACTGACATTTATTACGTACTATTGAAAATATTTATATTTTCCCCTTTAAACAACAAACATTCAACATAAAATGAGTTTACAAAACCAGTATTTTCAAATAGAAATTAGTAAGTCCGCAAATAAACGAAAATGCTTCAAAATTCATCCAATTCGAAACTAAACCAAACGCTAAAAAGTCGCTTAAGAGGAATGGAATGTAATCCACCAACACTCTCTCACCATACTTGTTCCGACATTCCCCATTTCGAAAAGGACTCTCTACAAAGCCACATTCTGCGATCCACAAATTCCCCTGTCAGTCGTTCAGGTAGTGCGAGACCCTATTTTATTTGACTGATTGAATTAGTGTCTGGCTTATGTACAGATAATAGCAATTTAAGGTCGTTGCTTCGCATGACTGTGTGCCACATATCATTTTTAGTGTACCGCCGTAAAATGTCGGGTTACACTAATGCGCAGCATTAAATCCATGATTAAGCTTACAACGAGAGAGAGTGATTGGTTTTGGCAAAGAGCATTAAAAACTAATGCAGGTGTTACCAGTATTTTTCACCTAGGTTTTGAAAATAAATTTGTGTTTTTGAAAATGTGATCATGGAGAGAAAGCCGTTTTAAAGAAACTGCAAGTTACTGAATATAAAATATTTTTCTGGATTTAAAATTTTCAAATAAGGTTATCCGACTACGTTCAAAACCGCGATTTTTCAAAAACGTACAAACGAATATTTTTTTCTAATATTTAGTGTTATTTAGATTAGAATACGGGTATAAAACTGTTTTAAGAATATTATTACAATACAAAATTATTTAAATGCAATATTTTGGCAAAAATGGAACATAGAGTTTCTTTATTTTCACAACATTCTCCTTTTATGGAAAATGCTTCTATAGTAATGACATTTTCTCAAAATATAACTCAGACCTCTGTACAGAGCCTAAGCTAGGATTTTAGAAATATATAACTTAGTAGTGGATTTATCCATATTTTAATACGTCACAACTTAGAATTTTTTAACAAAAAAACACCAATTATTTCAATTGTGAATTTTTCAAATATGAATATTATTATGTGAATATACTATTATTAGAGAATCATTTTCCATAAAACGAGAATGTTTTGAAAATAGGTAATTCTAAGCTTATTTTTGCCAAAATATTGCATTGAAATAATTTTTTTTATTGTAAAAATATTCTTAAAATTTTACACGCGTATTCTATTCTAAGTCACACTAAATATTAAAAAAGTAATAATTTTTACGTTTTGCAATCGAATACCTTAAGTAATCACAAATTATTAATAAATTAAAATACATGGGTAATTTGTTACCTACCATTTTGGTAAGTACAGGAAAGATTAAAATAGTTCATGTACATGATATGTCATTTTAGATGTCAATAAATGTGTCAGTTCCTCAAAAATTTTTTTATAGGAAAACTTGTATCATTTTTGTATTTTTTAAAGAGTACATGACTTGATTTGAAGTATTTTTCAAAGCAATTATTTAAATAATTTAAAGTAAACATAATTGTAAGAATAATCTATTTCTATGAAAATAAATTTTGTTTATTACAGCAAAATAGTTAAATCTTTACTCAAACGAATTTGATAAATTTGTATGAACTGTAAAAATAACTTACAGGTTTTCATATATAATAAATAGTTAATTAATAGAAAAAAATTGTTGTATGCATGCTAACCATATTACACTGTTTCAGTATAATGTAATATAAATATATAATGAATTAGAAACATTTTAATGAAGACTCAAAATTTACAACATGGATATTCAAGAGATTCAAGAATTATATAAAAAAAAATACAATTAGAAGTTTTTCTTCTGTGTATACACAATTTAATAATAATTGGTGAAATATACTACTTATTTTGACAAAAGAAACTTTTAAAATGGATTGTTTAGTAGGTTTCTAACACAATGATACAATAGAAAATTCCTTTTCCTGAAAATAGTATTTTATCTATCAGAATAACTTTAAAAAAAGTCGGCTTTTTATAACATTTTCAAAAATAATTACGTCATAAACTTATATGAATTTTTGGATAAGAAAAACGTAAGATGTTTTAAAAAAACAAATGCTTAAATATTTTAGTTATATATTGTAATAAAAATTACTTCAGGGTTATAGTTAGTTGAACATATGGATTCCATTTATAAGGATTATCATATTTTTAACATTGAAAAGCGTTTCTTAAATTAACTAAGGTTCTTCCATAATTTATTAAGAATTATATTAAAAAATACTTAAAATATTTTTAATTAAAATTGAATATTCTCTTTTTGTGTTTTTAAGAATTAGATAATGTAATAAAACAAACAGTTAATGGAATTTTCGATATATTTAAAGATATCTTAAAATTTGTACTATTAAATACGCTTTAAAATTCCACAACTCATTACTATTCAACGAAGATAAATTTGAATTAAATGCTTTAGCTTCTTTCTGTGGGGTCACCTTGAATGTATTGGCAAGAGAAATAATATTATACTAGTGATTTTTGTAAATAAACTCAAAACAGAAATGACTTTCATGTATTCTTTAAAATATGGCTTTTATAGTTAAAAATAACTACATTTTTATGAAATCTTAATTAGTTTTTTATTGGCTTAAACCACTTATTCCATATTATTCTCCATTGTTTATCGTTATTTTTTTTAAATAAATTTTTTCATCACAGCAAAATAAACATTATTACTGACAAATAATCATTCTTACAAATGTTTGTAATATATACAGGGTGGTCTCAAATTCATGGTACAAACTTTAAGGGTAGGTACAGGACATTGTAACAGTCATTTATTGCATAGAAATGTATGGACACAAGCGACGCTGTGAGGCATAAACACAAAAAATAAGAGACGAAAGGAAAGACTAAGTGTTTATTGAAAGCGTCACTGAAAAGTGTAATGTTTACCTCAACTGTTCAGCACATGAGGTATGAAGTCCAGCTGTAGTTTACATTGCTGTACCATCCGCTGATAGTTGGAGAAGATAGTTAGCTGGAATCAAACCTTGTAATCGCTGAAAATGGAAGATGTGTAAGCGATTTTCGTTCAACACTACAAACGGTCTGGCTACTCGCACTTTCATGATGAACAAGTCTTGGGTCTATCCGCCACAACATTCAAGGTGCTTTCTTCAAGGCTTGGACTACGTACAGCTCTTCGTCAACCAACATCATGTCTGGTGACTTGAAAAGAACCCGTTTCACGAAGTTGAGGATATAATCGCTGAAAGATTCGGGGATCCAGCAATCGCCGATCAGGAAACTGCGCGTGATACATTCGTAGCGCATCTCTGCTATTACCGTTTGCTCGGCCGTACATGTAATGCATGTCAGAATTTTCGGTATTCTAAGTCTCCCATTGTAGACGTCAGCACAATTGAGAATGACGCATTCTCCTACTGAGATGCATCATGTTGAATGGAAGCTAGACATCTACTGCTATCTAAGAACAGCGCAAGCAACCGTTAACTCCATTTCTTTTTCCCTTTATTTCCAATGTTTGCGCCTCACAGCGCCACTTGAGAATTTTTTTACATTCCTATACAATACATGATTGTTACCCATACACACACTGTCCTGAATCTACCCTTCATTGAATTCGGGACCCCCCAGTACATGATGATTATTTCGGAGTTTTTTTATATAAAAAAACCAATAAAGAGTTATTTTTAGAAATGTAAATGGCTCTTTCTCATGGACCGACTCTCATCTATTTACTAGATTCATATAAAACATTTTGAATGCAATTGTATATGTTAAATAATAATAATAATAACAATAATAAAAGAATGATAACATGTATTCACAATTTTCTAACGAAGAATAGTTCCCTTTCATGACTGCAGTCTATAGCATATTTAGTTTACCGCAGGACAATTTAGGTTTTCATATGCATGTTTTCTACAAGTCGCGAGACAGCCATTGAAATCTTACATATACATTGAAAGGAAATAATTTTATTCCTAATTCATTTGCTTCCAATCATCTTGGCAAAATAATGATTGGATATAGTAAACTTATTCCCTTAGCCTACTTCCCGTCTGTGTAATCTACGAAGGAAATGAATAGAAATCAAGATGTATAATATTCTCTATTCAAAATTCGAAAAATTGGTGCTGAGTCTATCAGACATGTCTGGAGTTTGTAAGAAACACACTTTTTCTGAATTTCTTTTCAGATGCCATTTTTTTGTGATATTGTCATGTCTGGTTCTGATTGGCAGTATGCTAAACGGCAAAAAATGAATGTTAAGAAGAAAAGAAAAGTTTTGAGGAAACCTCATACAAGTTTAGGATATATATGTGGCACAATGTTCAAATAAACAAAAAGATCAGTGTTTGAATTAGAGGAAAGATTGCAATTTTGGAAATGAAAAAAAAGACATGAGAAGTAAAACAAATAATGAAATGGCATTTGAAAATTCCAAATTGTAATTATGTATTCAATCTATTTCAAGGATAATGTTTCTAAATATAAACTCAAAATTTTAAATATATTTAAAAAAATTGTGAAACTAATATTTTGTTGAAACCAATCATTTTAATTATTATTTCTCTCTGTATCTAGGGGAAAGTAGACTAATTGAGGAGCTACTCGCCTAGCTGACCCCCCTCCTCCTCAACTTCCATCATGCCGATGATTCTCCCCCTCTCAAACTGCGACAGCTGCTCATATTGTCTTCGAAAACGGCGCAATGACATGTCTATCTGAGCTCTTCGTTTGTAAATGGTTCAGGACACTCAAAAAAGCTTTGGTTATCTCGTTTTATACACCACGAAGAACGACGTTAAACGCCCTCTATCGGCTATGCGTAATGCGCAATCACTCTGCATTTCTAATTATTTCCACATCTCATCGACATGTACCTTCATGCCAAGTTTCGTTACGATTCCACAATTATTTCTTGCTGCGCTAGTTTTTTTTTTTTGTCCCCGAGTACATATACGTATATATGTATAGAAAATCATAAAAGCATAGCGAAGCGAATGTGTTACGGCTAGTTTGTAAAACAGAGGAAGACTGCATTATATTCTCACAACAAAATTAATCAAGTTATGTGAAAAATTTCAAAAACTTTGAAGATAAAATTGCAATTGACTAAACATAAGTGATTATTTTTTTACTGATGACTTTTGTTTTAAACATTTGTAGAAGATTTCCAAACGTTTGATTATTTGTAGGGATTTCTGTGAATTGATTGCTTGAGCTGACAGTCTCGTCCTGTGAAGGAACAATGAAAGTTAGTATTGCTGTTTGGTTCAGTCCTAGGAGAGCCCCCGCCCTTGGCGCGAATTATTTTGGGTTGGCGATAATTGTGCCATCTTGGTAACCCTACTTTGATACACTAGATATGGTAAACCTATTTCTGGAAATTTCGTATTTTGTCGGCGGGGATTTCGAATTTCATTTTGTTTTGGGGAACCGGGCTGGAATGGTTGCGTGTGTGAAGGAATATATCTTAGAATTTTTTACTTTGTTGAATGCGAGTAAGAATTGATTGAATAGTGCATGAAGCTTAGAGTTATGAATTGAAGCTTAGAGTTATGAGAGTATGAGAGAATGATTTATTGCTTAGAGTTATGAATGTCCTAAATGTAACGATCGGCATGATGTAACATGGTCGACAATAAAATGCTTTCTTCGAAATTGCACCAGCCACGCCGAAGGTATGTTCGACCATTACCTCGCAGAATAAAAATGGCGGCGCTCACACGATCATTCACTTAGCGATGAGACCTTCAAGGTTTTTTTTAAAATCTGTCATTACGCTGTACCCTCTACTCGGAAAAGATCAGCAGTAAGTGATATATATATTTTATATATATATATATTTTTTTTTATCTTAAATGCTTAATTTCTGTATTGTTTACATATATTTTCATTAGGCATCCATCTTATCTCTCTGTATTCACTTCCTACCATTGTCGGTTTCGCTTGGCGCCATCTCGTTCTGGCTTGGCGCGTTTTTCGTTTGGTCGCCAAGGGTGTAGGCTCTCCTAGGATTTTAACTGCTATTTAAAGAGATTTAGTTACTTACGTATTAGAATCACCGCTGCCAAAATTGCGCCTCGAGATTCGTTTTTCTTCAAATAAAACGCATAAGAATCTTTGCTACTTTGATACCATGGCACGATTCACGTGGAGCAATTTTTGCTGCGGTAACGCAAATAGGAAAGTACCAAGATCTGCAGAAAGAATCAGGAGGAGACGAACTTGTACTTCTTCCATCTGTTACACTGGCTCGCCTAACACTAATAGTGAATATGCAATAAATATCTAAATTATAAATTATAATTTAGGTAAGTATGGGTAAGTAAGTTCACTCGCGCGTTTAACTATGCATAATAATGGATTCTGTAGTGGATCCTGATTTTAAAACTATTTTCCTTATAAATAACATATCTAGAAGCATCGAACTAGAACAATTCCTTTTTTCATTTGTAAGCAGACCCATAAAAGTTTACGCATTGATTCAGAAGAAAGGCATACTCCCAATTTGTATGAAGATTTATTCTGTTTTTTTTTTTTTTTTTTTTTTTTTTTGCGTATTAATATCAAATAAAAATCATTTCGAAAAACAAGTGTTTTTCTTGAAAGTGACGAGTCATTTTTAACTTTTTTCTTCGTTTCATTGTTATTTCCCTCCCTAAATACTACATGGCATATAAAAAAAGCTTGAGTTTAACTCAACGGAGTTGATTCGTGACTCGAATTAGACAGAATGTCAAACCAAGGGAGGATTTTACTTCAACTTCTTTCTCTCGCAGCTTCTGGTTTTGATGTTTCCTACCTTCTAGTTTTTCTTCAACACCCATTGCGAGTGCATTCTTGACGGATATTTTTCTTTTCTGAGATAAAGTCACGTTGGCACTATATTTCTTCTTTTAGATAGACGCTGTACAATATTTTTGTAACAACGCTTCTTTACATTATCTTGGTTTGATGCTGATGTACATTGAGATCATATTTTAGTAAAAAGTGAATTAGATACAAGTGAAAATTAAAATCTGCAGTTTATTTAGGATATCACTTTTCGGTATGATGCATGTGTTTAAGTGACTGAGTATTAATCATTAATTGACATAAAATAACTTTTAAAAGCATCTGAAATATTCAAAATAAAGAACAGTTATCATTTTATGATTGTAAATGTATGCTTTTTAAAGAATGATTTACACTTTTCTCAGAGACTTGGTTAAGAAAAAATGTTTAAAAGTTGAATTTAAAAAAATTGATACAGTGAACCAGTGGAAATCTTAGAAATTCAAATTCAAACAATAGAAAAATTAAGTTTTATATTAAAGAAGAATTTTAAAGGTATAAATTTTGCAAAAACTTTTACCAAAAAAGTTCTCCAAGTTTTGCAGTTTTAAATACCTTATTTTTTCGAATATAAGCCGTTCCGTGTATAACCCGAGAGTACATTTGTTCTTCTAAAATTTACCCAAAATTCAGAGCCCGTATATAATAAAATAAATATGAAGAAAAACATAATGAAGTATGTAACAAATATATGATATGTAATGAAAAAAATTTGTAATTTTAAAACGCGTTGCCATGAGCGAAAAATGTTGTCAACGGATAAACCAATTTGAAAATTTTCCTTCTAAAATGATGTAAAGTAAAACGTCAGGCACCAATGACAATAGTTTTATTTCTGGAAATTCTATCTGAAGTTCGCACACATTTTTTCATTCATTTGTTGTATTGTACAATATCTATGCTAATTTAACTTTTTTTGACCATTTTTTCATTTGGAAAATGAGCAGGAAAAGAAATTTTTCCAAAAATTAAGGCAGTTGCGTACATATACCCGTCTTCCTTTTCCCCAAAAGAGTTCTGTATACACTAATAACACTATGGCTGCTAAGTATTTTTCTATAAATAAGAGGCAAGTTTGAGAGTGAATATAGAGCATTTTGAACCAGCGGATCTTCCAAAATCGAAAATGACAGTACGGAATAATCGACTTATACTTCATGCCCAGGAGGAAAATCTCTCTGCATATGATTACATGCATTCATACACCTCAATGAGTGAATGGGAATTTTAAGAACTATTCAAAAATTTGAATTCTGACACTAATTTCGAAGGATTTATGGGATATTTTTTTCTTTTAGATACCTTTCAAAACACCCAAAAAGTTCCCTTTAAAACACCCAAAAAGTTCAGGGATCTACAACGCTTGTACATGTTTAACGGAAAATATTTTAAAAAAATTATTTTTCCTAAAGTACGTTTTTTCTCGAGATAATTATATCCGTCTATAAACTGACCTTCTTACTTTAACTTTAAAAATATTCCAAAATTCCTATACATGGAAATGTATAGTAGCAATGAAAAACAAAGAAGACACCACCAGAATATCTTCTTAATCCTAAAAGCATATATTAGATGATCTATAATATACTGAATTTAAAATATTCTTTACAGTTTTCCACATTACATCTCACTATTCATATCCACAGAAACATTTTACAAGATTTTTTTTTTCCAGACTTCAATTTCCGGTTTAGTGTTACATATATTAAAACTTTATGAAAGGATCAACAAGTACGTGTATAATAATATACTTTCCTATAATGCAATATTTTGTAGAGAGTAGAAAACTGTTTTTCTATATGGAAAACGCATTTACTTGCTTGAAAGTCTGTTTTGACAATCTGTTTCTTCTATATTAAAAGCAAAAGAGAAAAACTGTAGATTGTATTTACTGTTGGAAATTCAAAAACTTTTCTCAGTCTCTTTAGAACCATGGAATATCATGGTATGAAATTTTCACTCAGAAAATTGGAATGGAATGTTAGAAGTAATATTACGAAATATTTGCATGGAGTACTTGGGATGATGAAATGGAATATTTGGATTTATGAAAGAATCTGCATTTTTTTTTTTTCAAAAATGAAATTGAGATTAGAAATTCGATATAGTAAAAAAAACTGGTAGTTTTGAACTTTTATAAGCCATGTGGGAAGATAGAATTCTTTGCGGTAAGAAAGAAAATTAAAGAACTCTACGAGAATTGGTTTGAAATATTAAATATGTAAATATTCAACGTGTTGGATATTTTTTAAACCCCTTTATATTCAGATGATGTTTATTAACGGATAGTGACATTTATATATTTTTTTTAAATGAAATTAGCAATAATACTTTTAACATCTACAAACATATATATACTAGCTGGTATAACCGTTCTTCGCACGGGGGAATTAAAAAAATTAAGCAATACAGATTAAAGGATAAAGAAGTTTCTAATGAGTTAATTTTACGTAAATTGCTAATTAAATTAAAAAAAAAGCCTTTAGCATATCTCAGTAGAACATAAAACCTTTATTTGTTAAATTTTAAGTCTGCAAATTTAAGCTCATATACAGGATTTTTTTTATTTATAACGCCCCACACATAACTCAAGTAGGTCACTTTTTGAAAAGCTGATCTCTGCGCATCAAAAGTAACACATTGGAACATATTTTGTGGAATGAACGCTTACAAAAGTGTAAATAATTTGTATATCTGGGTGTGTAATACATTAATATTACTTTCTGTTGCATTTATTTTATGTTCAAATAGTAATATTCGCAAGCAACGCCGTTCCTTACATTACAATGACGATTCGATGGAAACAGAGCGAAATGTTGGCGATAAAGCCAAGTTGGCATCATTTTTGGCGATCATGTTAGCAACTTAGGGATTGATTGAACGGTGCAGAAACTAATATGCTGTAGCACTACCTGGTGGTGAGTTTCAACAAAGAGAATATTCAAAAACCTTCTCCACAAAAAATACATTAACATGCCAATTGTCATAGTGTTCGGTTGAACGGTGTGGGTATGATGCAATTTCACATATACAAACATCCATTTTTATATATATATATAGATGTAGTTATTTACATTATTATTTTAAGAAATATGCGTGATAAAATAATTTATTAAAATTATAACATAACGCATTATTTTTTAATGTACTTTTAAAAATGTAAGGGTCATTATACGACGTTAATTACTGCTGAGGATCTGTTATTCATGATAGTAATAAATTTATATTCTAGATACAATAAGACACACACTCTGCTTAACGCGTGGTATACGTTCCATCAAAGTAGAGCGTAATATGAAACAGCGTTAAACGAGTTTATCTCATCATGTAAATAATGGGGTTAGGGGAAGATGGGTAGAAAATTGGCCAGGTATTTTACTATTAAATTTATTAATTATGTGTTTTATGACAATAAAACTAAAATGTATTTTTTACAAATATAGAAATATAATAAATGAATAAATATATAAAAATAAATAAAATTCTAAGTCAG